>VZTT01076642.1:22478-65328 GCA_013400855.1 Buphagus erythrorhynchus | reverse complement strand
CTGCATTAAGAAATCTCATTGGTTTTGCCTATGTTTTTCATAGGAGTAGTCATGAGCCCCTGTTTTTGTGGTGCGTGCAATATTTCTGAAGCTATCATAACCTGAAGGTGAGGGCATCAAATAAAATGATGACCCAAGAAGATGCTGCAGCTTGATTTAGAACACGTGACAGAAGTCATAAAAGGAATAATTTTTTTATTGTATTAATTAAGTTGCAGGGACTGTTAAGTTAAACTTAAAATAACCCTTTTAAAAGTTGTTGAGGATAATGAATTACCCAGGAGGAGTTAGAGCCTGCTGCTGCCAACTAAAGTGCTTGGAGACTTGAGATAGAAGTGAACGATAAGAAGCAGCTTTCATGCATTCAAATAAATTACATGTTGGGCTTGGCTTAATCCTGGCAGCAGAATGAACTCAGGGGTTTTCCCTACATTATCTTGGACTATGATTATGCAAATATCCTTTTAATGTAGCGACTCCTTAACAGGAAATTAGTCTCATACTTGCTCATATGCTCTTGCAATCAACAGACACTTGCTTGCAAAATCCTAGTGTGTCTGAGATACAAAAGGCACATTAACTGTTTTAAGTACCAAAATTTTGCAAACAGACAATAACAGGACGTGCCCAGATGTGTCAGGGATGTAGCAGATGAATCAGGAAAGAGATGTTTGCTAACACAAAAATATTCCTGGGTTTGAAAGTTCAACCAGAATGCAAATGGTGCTAAGTTTACATTTGGTTTCAAAGATTCTAAGGAAAACACCAGAAGGAAGAAAATCTTATAGAAAAGCAGGATTCAAACTGAATAAAACACGGAAATGAGACAAAGTATAAAGACAAAAGAAATGGAATCATTGGTGTTAAGTGCCCAGCAACCTGCTGAGCCCAGGTAAATGTGCAGTCATCATTCACACGTGTTCCTTATTGCAGTGCTCTCAGGAACTGCCCTGAATGGGCACTGTCAGGGTAATCTGCTTTGTCTGGAGAACAGGAACTAAAAAAGGACATTATAAAACAGAGGTTTCATCTCGAAAGACAGAGAGCTGGTATCCTTTGGCAAGGGAGAAATTGGAGTCACAAAAATTGTGCCGTGTTACTTTTGGTAGTCTTAATGTACATTTGAGTAAGCAGGACAGCTCACTTCCTGATTTCTCAGGTTTGTAAATTCCTTCTAGGTGAAATCAAGTTATGTAACCTTTTTCTTAACTTGAGAGAGTACAAGTGTCTAATATGGAAAAAAAATACTAGTTAGGTATTTGATATCAAACTGGGATACAGCAGTGGTAAGTTGGCAACTTGTACTCAAGGTGACCCCCTCTGTTTTTTCCATTTTTACTCCTGATTGAAATAAAGACAGCTACATCCTTGAAGTTAAGAGGGGAGCCCATCGAAATTAATCCCCTGATCATCCAATCGGATTTAGGGTAGTATCTGATTCATTCAAGGTCTTTTGAAACTCCCATCAAAGTGAACTTTTCAAGGCATGACCTTAAGGTAACAGTTCAATCAGCCACAAAATCTAGACATCCAGCTCTTTGTTTTAAATATAAGACCTATTCTTTCTTCTATATCCAGTGTATTCTGTTTGTAATAACCAGAAATTATCATTAGAGAAATTGAAGCTAATCTGAGGCTCATTAAGGAGCGAGAATTTGTGCTCAACTACTTAAATAAATTCCTGTTGGTCTGGTTTCTGGAGATTAACCTGTAATTTTATCTGTTGTAGATGGGAGAAACTTGCTAGTCCAACAGCACAGCATCTTAGTGTTAAAAAACCCAACACACATATGAAAGTACAGAGAGAGTGTTTGTCAGTGCTACTCAGAGTATATGAACTTCCATGATTGCCCACCAGACAAACATGCCCAATCCATTTTTTGTACTGAGCATTAGGCAGTCACTGGTTTTCTTTGACTGCTCCAGCAAAAACTAGCAGATGCTAAATGAAGTCTGAAGACTATAGAAAAAAAATAAACATTTAATATTTGGAATTGCTTTTGATTTCAATAGATTAAAATCCTAAGAAACAGGCAATGGCTGTGGTTCCAACTAGAGGTTTCACCTCAAAAAATTTTGCAATGGTCCAATCAGTATATGCTGAAACCCTTGCACTCCCATTTAGCAGAAATACAACACTGTGCTAATCAAGTCAACCAAAAACCAGATTTTTTTTACCATCCAGTATATGCAGCAAAACCTCCAGCAGTACCAGGATAAATACCTGAGAGCTCTTTTTCAGACTCAGGGACTTAAAAATCTGCTCTTTTAAAAATCAGGTCAGGTAGTATTCTTCTGGAGTAACATTAAGCCTTTAACATGAAGCTGACTTGAAATTTAAGCAAATGTCCAGACCTGTGAAGGCTTGGATTAGTTGGTTGCAAAGTGCAATCACAGGCTCCTCTACACGCTGTTTCAAGTTTGTCTCAGCTCAGAGGGCTGTCCTTGGACACAACTTGGTTCTGTAAGGCACAACTTCCGTTTCACCTAACAGGCAGGAAAACAAAACAAAACAAAACAAAAGCCTGCAAGGGTTCACCTCCCCTTAGAAGAAAACTTAAATACAAAGTGCCTTGAAAAATGAAGCATTTTCGGAGGTTTTTTAACTATCTTGAAATCAGGAAGGATTAATATCAAACTCTATGTATTTTCTTCTACTCCTCAGTATGAGAGTAATCTATCTAGAGTGTTCCAGGTATCTTTTTTTCCAATTTGCCATCCTCTGTAAAAATAGCAAAAAACTGTTACAAACCTGTTTGGCAAAATGCATGGCAAAAAAACAATTTAGAGGAAGGCTACTGGTTTATTTGTAATGTCCCACTAGTCAGTGGGCTTTTTTAATGTTAATTTTTAAATTATAATTTCAGAGTTGAAGAGGATGTCAATTGTTCAAGCATTACAGCATTCACGACAGAACACATATTGGCATCATAACTGCTTATGGTAAGTTAAGAGTTCTAACTCTTTAACATTTCAAGATCCTGTATTCTGCAGTTTTATTTCCTTCTTGGAAAGCAAGCAGGATGTTTGCTAGGATGTTACTTTTATTGAGAAACGTTGGAACTTACTTAGCTTTTTGGATGAGCCATTTAAATGGGAATTATGTCATTTTGCCATAAGCCTATCTGGTGATACTAAACCTAGATAATCAGCTTTGGTAGAGATCAAGTCTTTGCTGCAAACACAGAAAAATACCTAGCTGGCTTATAAGCCTACTATTCACATCAAGGAAAGAGAGAGACTTAAAAATTACGTGAGTTTGGAAGCTTTGAATAGTATGAGACGTTTTCCTATTTTTGTTCTACATAACCAGAGCTGAACTGCAAGAGCTTTCTGAGCACTTGAGGAAACAGTAATCATTTCACACAGTTATGAAGCCACCAGAGTTGTGAAGGCATTAATTTCTTTGATGAGGGTTCACATGGGAAGGGTGCATTTAACTTATTTCCAAATCACTGAATGGGACTCTGAGCATCTAGGAATGCTGTAGGAAAGAACTTAACTACTGCTGTAGAAATGTGATGATTTACAGATTTTAGAAAAGCTACAGAGTGGCAAATTGTAGCTGCATGAGAAAGTGAATATTGTAACTAACACAACCCCAG
Source organism: Buphagus erythrorhynchus (assembly GCA_013400855.1). Lineage (NCBI taxonomy): Eukaryota > Metazoa > Chordata > Aves > Passeriformes > Sturnidae > Buphagus > Buphagus erythrorhynchus. The sequence goes on along the minus strand of VZTT01076642.1, from coordinate 61,723 downwards.
AGGAATATATTTGGCAAAAAATACCTTTCCTTGTGAGTGTTATTTTAGGGTTTGTCATTATATATGCAAAACCAAAACCATCAAATGTAAAATGTTCTTTATCCTTACAAAACATCAGTATCACAGAATGATACAATTATCAGGTATTCTGAAATCATCATCAGATGTTATTTTTTGCAAAAATCAGGCAGTTTAAATAAAGAATTAAAGGCCACAATGAATAGATGGCAACTAGATTTCAAGACTAATTGGATTGTCACATGAAGAAGTATTTTTATTAGTATGTCCACAGAGAAGAAAAGCTAAGAGAATTACAGTCTGCTTTCCCTTCAGGTCAGTTGCACCTCTCAAGTCTTGAACACACTTCAGAGATATTTTATGCTTAAGTGAAGCAGCCTGTCCAAAGTCACTCTCTGGTCTAAAAAATAGCATTTTCACACAAGCTCTTATTGCAATCCACATACACTCAGAAGATGTGGAATCACTGCAAAGTATTTGCCACTGACAAACAAGTCTCTAATAATGAAAAAAACATATCAATAAACATATAGCCAACAACCTGCAGTTACTTAGTGATAATCATTATTTCACAATAAGCAAGGCTATTTAACCCCCTAAGGGGTAAAGGTTGCACACTGCAGGTACAGAGCTATGTACAGGAGGGAAGGGCAAACATGCCTAAGTACCCAAAACACTGACCTTAATTGTCATCCCCAGGAAAAGGAGGAAGTGGTGCCTGGCATGCAGGAAAACAGCCATCTCTGGCATCAGCCATCTCCTCTTCCCCTGGCTCTGGTTCTCTTTGGACTCACCTTTGATTTGATTCAATGTTTTTACCAGTGGCTTAGTGGGAAATAATTGAAACATTTTTTTCCTCCACTCCCACAATGGTTTTATTTTAGGTTGAAGAGTTAATTCACCTCATGGAAGCTCAAAGAAAGTGCCAGAGATGATGGAAGGGGAAGTGGTGGGAATGCATGGCCCCCAGCAGAAAACAGGGTCAACTGGCACTTAGCCTGTCTCAGTTCACCCTCGGGACTGAGGTCTCAGTACTCAGTTAGAAAGTTGGTCAGTCGAGGCTTACACTGATGCCACCAAGGGGCCATTCCAGAAGATTTTGAAAGAAGACATTAAGTGTCATAATTACGTGAGACTGTATTTTAATGAGCAGTTTGATTAGATCTACCTTCGGGGGGGCTAAGCAGAGGTCATAAAAAGCTGTTATCCAAAGTGAAGGAATTTAAAGAGCTAAGACCCAGAGCAGTCCCTCAATAACAACTACAAAATACGTGCTATAAAATTTCCTTTCATTATAATGACAAATAGGAGAATTTAAAAATACATATGCTATAGGCTTAATTTAAAAATTTAAAAAAAAAAAATCCATAAACACGAACATGGTATGAAGGAATCAAGAGTTCAAACAACACTTCAAACTTTATTAACTTATAATTAAGGGGTTATCCTCACTTTCTTTCCCAAAGAATAAAAGCCACAATAACTTTCAGAAATGGAGACTTATTTTAAGTTAAATGATGTAGCATTAGATGTAGCATCAACAAACGCAGGTTGTTGAAATACGAATTTTTAAGGCACAAAACCAAAATGTGACATTAGTTCTCCAAAGTTTTTCAAAGTATTTTTGCATCTGAATTTTCATTCCTCCTACTGTGGCATTCGATAGGACTTGTAAATTGCAATGATTGTTCAGTAGTTGGGTTTTTTAAAGTCTCCTTTTCTTCTTGTATATGTTTAACAGTTAAAAGTTCCTGCTGACATTTGTCAATCAGCTGAGAATCAGCACCCTCTTCTGGCCTCACTAGTGTGGGGTGAAAGCTGGAACTGCCATCATCATGTAAGAAACCTTTACAGGAGAAACAAAGAAAAAGCAAAAATATTCTAAAACTTGTTATAATAAATAGGCAAAGGAATATCAATGCCGGGGGCATTTCCCATGGAAAAGGGCCACTATTTGTGTCCAGGGCCTTGGGCCTGGGACTGGGCTTCTGCATGCTGAAATTTGGAATGGCAAAGGATTTCTCCCAGACGAAAGCTGTCACCACCTTGAACCCTGGCTGGCTTTGGAGTGCCAAATGCCTCCTCCATACTGATAGCAGGAAACTGGAGGGGTGAATTTTGTTTCCCACGGAAACGGGATACCTTTCATGTCCAGCGCCTTGTGGCCGGAGGGACAGGGGGCGGAGCCATGTGACACCCCGGCAGTCACGTGCCTGGGGTGAAGCCACGTGACACCCAGAAGTCATGTGGCAGAGGGGCAGGGCCATGTAATACCCCAGAAGTCACGTGGCCTGATGGGTGGAGCCATGTGACACCTCCAGCAGTCACGTGGCTGGGCTGGCAGGGCCACATGACACCCCTGGCAGTCACGTGGTTCTGGGGGCAGGGCCATGTGACACCAGCAGGCGGAGGGGGTCACATGGCTGGGGGGGCTGGGAGTCATTCCAGAATGGCTCCCATGGGCCATGAGGTAGCCCTGTGCAGGTGTGGCAGCCAGCACACCTTCATCACTGTAGGCAGTGGCAGCACCCTACATAGCTGCTACGGCAGAGACTCTGACTGCAAACTCCTGTCCCATGGCTTCCTCCTCTAGGGTGGGCATAAAGGCTGAGGAACCAAGTCCCTGTCTGTTGTGGGGTCATGTTGCCTGAGCAAGCATTTGTCATTAGCCCATCCTGTTTAATTACACCACTGCTTTGGTCATGAAATTCCTCTATAATCTCAGGACTGGTACCTTTAAACTTGTAATTTCCAACTCTGAAATGTTATGCTACCACTGCGTTTTGCCATACCGAGTTGTACATAACTTATGTGAGAATTGTTTCAGGTATCCTTCATGCAAAGTACAGCCTGATCATGTTATCTATGGGCTTCAACTTCAAGAATTTCTTATGAAAACTGTCAAAACTCATCATTGCTACAGTAAAAACCAGAAAGTTAATATGATTTCCTGCACAAGGTAAACAGGTGACACTTACCAGTGAAACTCAAAGCAAATCTGTTGAAGGAAAAAACCTAACCCCCTAAAACCTCCAGCCAACCCCATATAGTAAGTAATATCACTGAGATGGTCTGAAATCATACCTGATCTGCAGGCAGAACAAATGTGGGTGTTCAGACATCTCTGTACAGATCAGCTCCCTAGGCTCTGGCCTTTTTAGTCCATTGGCTTTTCTGGTAATGCTTGATATTGTTTTGTTTTAAAAAGAAATCACACTCCATGCTGTACATTGGTACTAAATACGCAATAGACATTTCTAGCTATTAATACATATATTTTTTATTGCATTGTGTGGAAAAGGAGCACTATTTCAGGCATAGATACAACTGCAGTGGTAATGGAGCAGACTGGGAGAAGATGAGCAATACTGAAGTTTCCTGAGTGTGAAAGCAGACTGAAATGATTGTGTCATCTGTAGTCTCTCCCTCCAAACAGATCATCCTTACAGGTAAAGTCACACCTGAGTATAAATGTTGTTGACATTTACAAGATCCCATTTTCTCCCACTGGATGTTTTGAAGGATCTAGCCCATGCTGCTTCATCTGCACTGCGATATCAAACAAGTAGTCATAACATTCACACCTAAAATAAATAGGGAAAAAATGCAATGTAAGTAAAGCTCAAGTCTTACCATGTTTTATGAAAATTAGTATTTTCCTTCCTTATGATTTTATCACCAAGATGACATGCTGACTGGACAGCTCTATGATTGTTTATTTCCAGCGTTGTGGAATGGAAAGTGCCATTTAGCTACATAATACTGATTTGCTGCATTTCCATCAGCAGATGAGGTGAATTCCAAGAATGGGACTAGGGAGGGCTACACAAACAGTACTGGCAGGTGCCATATAAAAGCAGAGATAACCTGTGTGTTTCACATGAGGAGGGACTTGTTGACTTGTCTGAAAGGAAAATGTTGGCAACCCTATTAGCCAGCATTGATATGAAAGGAAAATCAAGCAATGGAACCATGGATTAATCCATTCCCAAAAGTTCCCTATACATGCAGTGAGGTCTTAATATTCTGAATCATAGTCCATGGGCTGGAAATATACATAGCATTAAGTTCATTAAGATCTTAAGGCAAGAGATAGCATATTCCTGAATTGTACTCACATGGTTTTGGCTTTTTCCCATGTCTCTCCCCATACATAAACACCATGACGTCTGACCAAGACAGCACAAGAGTCTGGGTATTTTTCCATTGCACATGCCATTCTCTCCTTGAGATCCTTCTCTTCTGGTGTATTCTCAATAATAGGAACCACTAGTGTATCGTGATATCTATAAAAAAAAGCCATGTTCATGTATTTAAAAAATCCCTGTGCTTGGATGTATAAAACTTATCCCTAAGAAAGAGATTATCCTCTGACTGTGTAAAATGTTAAATTCCCAGCACTAGCTTTTATGCTCTTCTCTTGTGAGTCATGTTGTAGCATAGGAATTCTCAGGAACATGTCTCACTCCAAAACACATATTATGCTGGCAATACCTGAGCTACACTCGAGGCACAAAAAGAAAACAACACTTTAATCTATTAGGTGTAGCTGTTTATTGCCATATCACTTTGTAGTTGGGTCCCTCTACAACTTTTTCAAACTTTTCATCCTGTACTGGCATCATCTACAAGCTTTACCTCAGACTAAATTATTTAAAAGAATCATATCATGAAGAAGGAAATGAAGCTATTTGCTGGAGAGCAGAAAAAATTAATTTAGGTAGTCCAAAAAGCCCCTGGAAGATTGTCCTGCTAAGGCATATAAATAGAAGGTAGAGTCAACACATGAGAAATAAATTCTCTGGGATGGAGTCATTGGTGGGCTACATGTGATCTTAAGAGAGCCTGAGAACCCCAGTTCCAAAGACAAGATGATGCACGTTACTCAGTGGAACTTGCCTAAGAGTTTCTTCTGAAGGAGGACTGGGATATTTGGCATTGTGTGAACCTTAATTAACACTAGCAGAAACTTGTTTAAATAGTTTTAATAAGTCCCCAGTTCAGGTTCAGATTTATCATTGAGATCACATAGATATTTCATGAGTGGATGCTAGTAGTACTTTCTTTCATAAAACACACAAAGAAAGCAACGGTAAAAAAACCCAACACCAACAACTTGTATTTTAAATCAAATATTCAGAAGATAAAGTCTCATCCCTTACAGTTCTCAATGCTGATGCTTTCTCAAGGAAGGCTATAAAAATAGTGAATGAAGAAAGTGAAGTGGCATTTGAAGCTCTACTTTGACTCTTATAAATTCTGATCACTAAAATTACACTTGGAGTGTTTGTTACTAATGAGGCCAAATGAGTTAATGGATTGGCTTCCTAGGTTCTGCTTTCTGCTTGAGCTTGGAAGCTGCTATAAATACCATAACTGATTCCTAACCAAGACCATAAGCTTTCTATCAGGAACTAATATCTAAAAAATGTCAAAAAGACTCTGAATGAGCTAAATACTTGTTATCTCTTTTTTTAATTGAAATGTAAGTAGCCTATATTTAGTCAAACCGTGATGTAAAATACTTTGTGATAGTCTGACTTTCAAAGCTGTTTACTACTGATCTAATTCTCCTTCTATGGAAATCAAAGGTAAAACTAGTCTGGGATCACTGGGGTAATATTTAGGCCAATATATACAACTTATTATTCTATCTGCAGCATTTTCCTGGACAGATTCCAGAAAAGATTTATGTAACTAGAAACAACATGCAATCCCTTTTTTGAGAAGTCCCATTTCATATTTTGAATCCAAGGTCCCATTTTTCTTTTGAATTCAATGGGGAGACTTGTGTGAGGCAAGCCAGTGGAATCAGTCTTGTATGGATGAATATGTGCTTATGAGCCATATTCATCCTGGAGCTTTAATTTCTTGAGGTTTTCTGGTAAATTAACAGAATGACGCAGAAAACTTGGAGCTATAGAACCCAGTAAATACAATGTGTCCTGACTAACGTTTAGGAGTGCTTGAGAGTTCAAAATGTATATATAAAAAAATTGCTGTGGATTTTTAAAAAACCAGTGTTGTTAGACAATTCAATACAAGGGCTTGTATTTTACCACATTAAAAATGTACATGCTAACGGTGACAAGAAAGTAAAGTTGCCAAGTCAACCAAAATGGAATAAAATATGCCTGGGTGTAAAATCACATATGGCTTGCTCCCTTGCCATAGGGCATTAGTTAGATATAAAAATTAACATCAAAAAGTGGAAAGAATTTAGCATTTCAATTTCTCATCTCCTTGTCACATGTTATATAAATGCTGTTTGCAGATCCCAATTCAACACTCTGTGGGTGGAGACCTCAAAACAAGCCATCACACATAATTTGGAATAACTCAGCACTTACCTCAGAGCTCATCCTTGAAAAGTAATAACATTATCTTTAATGAGCTGTTTATTCTGAATTTTCTTTCAAATTCTGTCAAGTAAATCTGAAATCCTCTATTCTCTTAACATGCCCCGAACTAGCACAGGCAGTGATATGTGAAGTCCACCCAAATGTAGTTTGTACATGCTATCAATCCAACCTGGTGTTGGCTGGCTCCAGTTTCAGCTGAATGTTGTACAGATGTGGTAACATCTCAGGATGTAGCTCTTTATTTGGCTTCTTCCTGTAGCTCAACAGACCACAGCAGCCTTGGCATTACAAGATTTTATCTCAGATCTCTTCCACAGGCTTCAGATCTTACAGAAAGCCAGTGGTGACTCATGCATTCCAGAGGTCTTTTTACTTCTTAGTTCTAATACTTTATATTATACACTTTCAAGTATATAACTCAAATGACTTGTATTTAAATTGCTGAAAGCAAATGATCAAATATCATGCCTCTTCTCCTAAATATAAAGAAGTACCTGTAATAGCCTCCTGAAGTACATTTCTGGATTCCTTTTATCATCTCCTGATGGGTAATAGAGAACTCACTCCCTGGGTAAAGAAGGGTAGCCATAACAGCAGCCTTGGAATGTGTATGGATCACTGCACCTGCCCCTAAGAACAGAAAAAGGAAATTTAGAATTAGTTTTAAAACGTATCTATTAAGAAAATTTTATTGACATACTTGATTAATTTCCTTTGATTAGGCATCTTAGCAAGTGGTGATCTACTGTATGAGAGGAAAAAATATACAGCAACCTAAATGAAGGTATGAGGCAATTACTCACATATAAGGGATAATTATGGATTGTTTTAGGACACTTGTATTAACTTCTAGTTAGTGACAAATTCCAGGAGAGACACTACTTGTACAAATTCAAGCAGAAACATTACTTGTACATTTCTTTACATACTGCAATGACTGAGACACACTTAATTTTATCAGAGTTCTGAGGTTATAAAGAATTCCCAAACTTATTTGTGAAATGAAAGTTTAAAGCCTTTTATTTTCTTTTTGTTTTCTTCAATTATCTGCTGGTTCTCTGAAAAAACAATCATTATCTTATTGTGTCATGATCAAAAGATAGGCAGACAATAATTAAAATCTACTTATAAAGATGCAATGTTGCCATTCCTTGAGTACCCACGTAAGATGCTTGTGCAAGAAGAGCAGAAGAGACTCCCTAAATCCTTTCTAAAATAACAGATGTAAATTTTACACAACATCAAAAGCTCTCTATTACTATCTACCGACTATTACTGTCTACCTGCAAAAGAAAAGTTTCATACTGTTTTCACCTATTCCTAATTTATAGCTGTTAATCTCAGCCAACGGATGCAAAAGGATTTAAACAGTAATAGCTGAATTGGCAAAACCACTGCTATAAAACTGCTGTAATCCCAGGCTCCCCCTGCAATCTACCAGTATTCTGCACTAAAAATCAGTGCTGAAAAGATGATCACAGGCATAGCTACAAGAGAAGATCAAATTGCAAGTGATACTGACAGGATGTTACTATGGATTATATCCCACTGTACATATGCCTTTGAAAATCAATTTATTTTATAGTTTCATGTTTATTTCACTGTAACTTCTATGTATAAGGAATATGGCACTGAATAGCAATTCTGGATGTATATATACAGTGTTTCAGTCACTGCTGAACTGCAAACATTGCTACGTACCTCTCATGGTATAGGCATTCATAAAAAGAGGTGTGCACTGACTTTTCTTTAATTTCTTGTGCAGTGGAGGACCACTGATGTCCTGTTCATTCATGTCACAAACAAACATATCTTCTGGCTGTAAGAAGGAAGAAATTATTTTAATCTATGATAGTTTTGTTTGATATTTGACCTCAAATAATTTTGTTTTCTGTCTAGGAAAACAAATATATACAAACCATGTATTTAATACAGAATGTGATTTTGAATTTGTAAAAGCACAGTAATGCTCCACATTTATTCCAGCTTCTAATAGTACTTACCAACATTGTGTAATGGAAATTAATATTAAGTACTCTTTTTCCTCAGACTGATACCATGCAGATATTTGTAAAACTACAATTTTCTCAGAAAGGAGATAGTGTAGCTCAGTAACAACAATAGATCAAAAGGAAAAGTAGTAACTGATTCAAAATAAGAAATGTAGATGTACTTTTCCTTCCCTACTTAAAAGAACCAACAAACGACACGAGTTAAACTTAAAAATAATACATTTAACTTGTAGAACTATTTCTTTTTAAACTTCGCTTTTAGTAGCTTTACATAAATGTTACCTTTGCATCAATTAGCTATTCATAATAGTACAAAGAATTGCTCAGGACAGTAATAAAATTTTAATGTTATTTTAAAAATCAGCAGAAAACACAATTGCAGGAGATTTCCTCACTGACTCTGCTTAATCTACTGTTACTGCAAGCACAGACCAGACCATCATGGGTTATCTTACATACCTTTGCCTGCCTTACTTCTCCACATCCCCAGAAAACACTGCCGTGAGACCTCAAGTTTCTATCAGTGAAGAAATTCCTTTCTCTCCTCACTGTATTTATCCTCAGATTTATGAGATGACAAATCCTTTCCATGCATTACTCTATTCTGGGGGAGTTCCATACTGTCATAAAACAGGTATCATTTACCATTCTCCCCTCCTCTTACATTTTGGGGCTTTTTGGAAAGCAGACAGATAGACAAGGTCACCTTTTCATGGGGAGAGCCCAGTTATTTACTGAGAATATCAAGACAAATATTTGCAATCACTCAAACGAAAATAAACAGCGATGAGGTGTTAATGTCTATTTACGTGTGTAACTTGAAACTGTAGCCAGACAGGGAAAGCCAACCAAACCTGACAAAGAATAAAGCTGGACTGGAGTAATGCTCCACTCTCACACTGCTTTGTGTTAATTTAAAGCAAGGAGAACGTCAAGACTAGTCTACATTGGCCACTGAAACACATACTGGCTGGCTATGATAGTGGAGTACTGGGAGAAATCATCAGTTGTTTCAGGAATCAGCAGTAATCAACAGTATAACAAGTTTGTAACTTCACATAAGGAAAAATGAAACTCTAAGCAAAGACACTTTCATCTATCTCAGGATGAGCTCTGAGGTAAAAGCACAGTTTAACACACCTGTATTCTTTCCTTTTGGACTCCTGAAGGAGCGATGTAGATTTCATCCCTAGGAACAGATGAGAAAAGTCAGTAAGCACAGTTGAGCAATGACTGTTCCACTGTACAGGCATTTGAGCTCTTGAGCCATTGAAAAGGAAAGAGCAAATCTAGACCCTCACAATTTAAAAACCTTCTTGCTCTTTCCATACATTGACAGGTAGATAGTTTTCAATATAGAACCAAATTGTACAAGAGCAAATAAAATCTCTAACTTGCAGGGGTACAAAACCCTGCTTTCAACCTGACAGATAACTAAAAACACATATAAGAAGTGCAGCCTTATTTTTCCCAACAAAGAAAAACAGCCTCTGCCTGCAGAAACTCAAATTTCTAGAATTTAGAATAAAAATTAAATGAGAAATTGCAAGCAGATACTGACCTGTGACAAGGCAGGTGACAAAACCATTACATAAAAATCCATAAACTATCTATAAAGAGTAATAATTATCTGCAACATTCACCATCGTAAATACTTTTTATTTCAACTGTGCAGGTTAGGTTTCATGTTTATTTGTGTTGATAAAAAGTTCCATGTTTATTTGTATTGATAAAAAGATAGTACTAATTCAGTGCAATTAAATGACTGAAATTTAAGTAGAAGTTCATCACTTCTTACAAGGTCTAGATGAACAAAAAACAGTAAAAACTGATTGAAAGGAAAATGATTTCAAGATGGTACTGTATTATTTTCATTATTAGCACAAAACCTCCAACTAGATTCTCTCTCTGAATTGCAATCCCTATTTGGCTTCAGCAGTCACGTACTAAATTCAGGAGCACAGAGACATCTAGTGAATAATTAGTCAAGTTGCAGATACATTTCCTATGGATCATGGGATGTTTGTAGTTCTGGACAAGAGTGTTGGAGGTGGTGAAGGGTCTGGAGCACAAGTCCTGTGAGGAACAGCTGAGGGAGCTGGGGGTGCTCAGCCTGGAGAAAAGGAATGTCAGGGGAGACCTCGTTGTTCTCTACAACTGTCTGAAAGGAGGGTGGAGCAAGGTGAGTTTGGTGTCTTCTCCCACGTAACCAGTGACAGGACAAGAGGAAATGATGTGACTTTGCATCAAGAGAGGTTTAAATTGGATATTAGGAAAAATTTCTTCACTGAAAGGGTTACCAAACATTGGAATGGGCTGCCCAGGAAAGCAGTTGGCTCACCATCTCTGGAAGTTTTTAAAAGACATTTAGGCATGTGCTTAGGAATGTGTTTTAGTGGGGAACTTTGCAGTGGTAGGTTTATGGTTGGATACTCAATGATATAAAGGATTTTTACCAACCTAAACAATTCTGTGATTTTAGTTCTTCCAAAAATAAAACTCTTAAGATGATGTACTATTCATAGTGGTAAGATGTCTGTGAAGCACAGAAGAATGTGGTTTTATCATATTTGTAATTTTTGACATTCATGAATTAACACTGCCAGCATTGCATTAGTTTAGTCTTGATTCATTTGCATGAGCAAGATGAGAAATCAAGTGGTAAATTCAGTTACTTATGACAGACACACAATTTTTCTTAAATCAGATATTTTTCTTCTTTAGGATTTAACCAGAAAGAGAAAATCTGATGACAAAGTCTTCAAATACAAGATACCTCACAAAGAATTCTACATCCATTTTTAATATGCTATGCCAAGTCCAAGTTGTCTTTTTTTTTTTCTTGATAGTTGATATGAACATCACAGTGAGTAAGGCTGATTAAGATTAGCTGGTAATTAGTTGCTATATTTGAATCAAATTTCAACTGTTCTTTTACATTTTCCTTTCTAACAATGCCAGGTAAACAAGCTATAGAACTACTAAGGAAAACTATATTAGTGCATTCTCTGATAATGCCATTTGTCTTGCCACAACCAACAGGAGTTGCACTGGAATGACAAAGACTATAGGCTACATTTAACTACTGATAGCAAATTAGTGCTAGAGAGATCTTCCCCACAGACAACTTTAAAAACAAGAATTTCCCCTCTTTTCATTCATCTCATTATTATTATTTGTTGTTGCTTTGCTTGCAAAATCNTCTTTCATTCATACATATATATATATACATATATATAATATACATATTTGAATAGCAATGGCTGGTTGTGCATGCATACAAGTGTATTCTAGAGAAATGAGAGGTCAGATACCTTCAAGATCATGTCACAGCCTTGTGACTGGGTACAGAATTGCAGGCACTGTGCAAGGCTTTTTGCAGAATGAGGACTTTTTTTCAGTGGCCACTGAGAGGAGCTCTGTTACCACTAAAAGAATTGGGGATTATGAATAGGTGGGAGACAAGCAAATTAAAACACCAAGTGGTGCTTCTTTGTAGGAGATAGAGACCAAAAATTGTTGCTGTTACCTGTCGTGCTTTAATTATATGTAAAGTATTTGTCTCCTTAGAAATTACCTCAGTAGAACAGTAATTTCCTTCTTAGAGGAAATATCTGGCCTGCAAAATGTCCAGGGTGAGACTGATCTTATTTAACCACAAGCATTTGAAAGCTGTGTGCCTCATGTAACCCACTCTAAATTCCATAGTCAATGAAATGAAAAAGGGGTAACACACGGTTCTTTAAAGACAATTCATCTACCTTAGACAAAGGTAGGAACAGGATGGGATAAGGTCACTCTCTGAAGTTGTCTCTCTCCATTGAAGGGTCTGCAATGACTAATTCAGACTATACACCTCTCTCCTATGTGGTTAAATTTAGCATGCTGTTCATTTCCCCTTCTAACTTCTTGCTCACTCTTGACTTGCAAACATTTCTCATGGAACTGAAATGCCCTCACCAACTACTAAACACAGCCAGCCTCTCTCACCACATTATTTCTCTTTCATCATTACTTACCCATGTCTCAAACTGATTCCTCCACCAGTTCCCGTTACCCAGCCTAAACCATAAAACAGTCTACAAAGCTCTGGGATAAGATTCCTTGGATGTAACCCATCCTAAAAAGAAATTAAATAAATTAATGAAAAAACATCAGAAACACCTCAAACCTAAAAATTCAAGCTCTCAAACTGAGCTTAAAGGATTAGTATTTTCATACTAAAGCAAAATGGTTTAATTTATGCTAATGAACTTCAATTACAAAATAATGGCATGTTTACACAATGCCCTTTATGCTCTGCCAGAGACATCATAGCTTGAAACAAACAAAACCCTCAAATAAGGGGCATGTCTGACTATCTTTCACAGGAAAGGTCTCATCTAAAATTTATTTGAGTGCACTGGCCCATGCATATTATACCAGCAGGATTACGTTATGGACTACGGCACAAAAAAAGGGAAAAATAAATGCATTTAACATTATCCATTTTTAAAAGCTTGACTAATAGTTTTCTTATTAAATCAGTTTTTCTGTAGCTTTATTTTGCTTCATTTACAAATTTCAGTAGAACAGACTTTATTAGTCAATATATATTTTTAAACAGCACTCAAAAATACCACAGAAAATAGATTAAAATTATTTTATGAATTTTATATTCCTACATTTTTACAACTCAGTTACTTTACATGCAGTTTAGTCAGAAGGCAAATTACATCACTTTAATATTTCTTTAGAAGGAAAAAAAATCTTGTATTTTTTCTGTATTCCATTTTTATTACAGTAATATCTGTATTTATATATTAACCAAAGGTATCTCTAGTGTCAGAGGTAAGATTTCTACCTACATTACCACAGTAAAACAGCTGCTTTTATGGTGTGCCTTTTTTATAGGATTAATTATTTTTATTGCAGCAACTAGAAGCCTAAAGATTTTTTAAAATGACAAATGATTAGCTGCTCTACTGCTCATCTCAGCCACTAACACCCATCAAATAACATTTCCAAGAAAAATATTTTGTTTAGCAGCAAGAATCCACATTAGGGGGAAGTATTTTGTCAACACCCACGGAATAGAGAGAACCAAAGCAAAAGCAGCACACAGCAGAAATGGTAGGCAGGTGGTTACTTGGTGCCAATACCTTTGCTGAAATATTTAGAAAGAAGTGCTTCAGCTGGTGTTGGACTTGCAGAACTAAGGGTGGGGAGGCAGCATGGAACAGGAGCATGAGGCAGTGGTTCTGAGGCAGGAGACTGGCAAGGTGAATTACTGGGGATGGCAGCCTGGGGCACGTTTGACTTTTGGACTCTCCTACTCTAACCTCATCTTTACAACCTCCAATGACAGTGAGTCACAAAATTTGCTCTCTCTTACCAAAGATCATGGATATGCAGAAGATGGTCTTCCCTTTCACCTCTGTGACAATGTTTTATGTATTATGACAACTCAATCTGCTGCTCTTTTTTTGCTTTGTTTTGTTTTGTTTATGATAAACTATTCTTTCCCTCTTTCCCGACAGGCCACATTATGTAGGCTGCTGATACCTCTCATGTCCCTGCTGGTTTTGAAGCTTGGGGTGGTCTCTCACCACATACAAACTGGAGAGGTGTTCTGAGCCTTGTCCAGGAGATGCTTCCATGTGCTCAGTGTTTACTGTGCTTGATGAAGCACAGCACTGCCAGCTCATGTTCTGGCTGTGATGATACATAAAACCCCAAACAAAGACCAATTAAAAAAAAAAAAATCACAAAACAAACCTGAACAACCCCGGTTAACATAAAAAGAGCCATGAGTCCTGTAGTTGTAGCCAGCCAGCCAGCTGGCAACATTCTGGAAACTGTACTAAATTTTATAACGTGTTTACATAGGATCACAGAATAGTCAGGGTTGGGAGAAACCTTTGGAGGTAACCCAGTTCAATCCCCCTGCCAAGGCAGAGTCACCTAAAGCAGGTGACACAGGAATGCCTCCAGGTGGGTTTTGAATGTTTCCAGAGAGGGAGACTCCACGACCCCTTGGGAAGCCTATTCCAGCACTCTGCCAGCCTCAACTTAAAGAAGTTCATCCCCGTGTTGAGGTGGAACTTGTGCTTTAGCTTATGAACACTGCTCCTGGAATGCTGGACACTGAGTCCGCCAGGATCTTGCTGGCTGAATTTCCTCCTGGCCGCCCGGGCACACTGCCAGCTCAGTCAACTTGCCATCCACCAGTACTCCCAGGGCCTCCCTATAATTAGCAACTGCGAAGCTGCTGGCTAATTACCAAGGTTCAAGAGCAGCCTGAGCCCCCACGATGGCGGGGAGCTCTCGGAGCGGTGGCGGGACCCCGCCGCCTTCCCGGCCCTCATTACCTGCGCCGCGTCCCCGCCGGCAGCCGCCATAGCAAGGCCAGCGCGGGGTCCTTGCTCGGGGGCTTCTTTGGCGGCCGCGTGGGCGCCTGCGGAGCGCCGGGCATGCCCCGGCCGCGGGCACCGACCCGAGCCCCGGCGGGCGGGATGGAGAGGCCGCTGCCCTCCCCTCGGCCCGGGAGCCGGCAGTGACTAGAGGAGATGCGGGTGCGCCCCGGGGACGAACAGCCAGGCTGGGCGCGGGTGTCCGTGAGGTTGAATTTGCCCGAGCATGAGGCGATCGAGACGGCCAATCCCACGGCAGGTGCTGCGGGAGGGGCAGGGGGGCTCGGTGAAACTGCCCCCGGCGCTGGGGGCGTGCCGGGTTATTTCAGTTCAGGCAGTCGGCGGGGCAGCCCCGGCGCGGTCGGGGGGGTGGGGGGCAAGATGGCGGCGTCCCTGTGGCTGAGCGGCGGCGGGGAGAGGCTGCTGCGGCTGCTGCGGGCCGGGCGCTCGGCGCTGGGCGCGGGGCTCTCTCTGCCCGCCCGGGCAGGCTGGAGGCACCTGCACGGCACCCGGGAGCTGCTGGGTGAGTGGTGGGCGAGTGCCCTGCTGTAGGTATGTCTGCGGCGGAGAGAGGGTTGACCCTGGCTGCGTGTCAGGCACTCACACCGAAGCCCCTCTGCAGCTCCCCTCCGCAACTGGGCAGGGGAGAGAAAATACAGCAGAAGGTTCATGCAGTGAGATAAGGACAGGGAGAGACCACTGGTCGATTTGGGGATATTGATTGAGTTTATTGCCAGTCAGAATAACTGCAGGATAATGCGAAGGTGCAAAAAAAAAAAAAAAAATCCAACCCACTGTTCCTTCCCCCTGCTCTCCCTCCTCCCCTGCAGCTGCGCCGGGAGACGGGAATGAGGGTTACGGTGAGTCCATCCATCCCAGCGGCAGTTGTTAGTGCCGCTGCCCAGGGACAGGGCTCGGAGTCCTGCCCCTGCTCCAGCGGGGGCTCCGTCCCGCGGGAGACAGCCCTCCGTGGACTTCTCTTACTTTGGTCCATGTCTAGCAATTCTACCGCATTTCTGACATCTTACTCTCCTGATAATGTTTCAAATAACTGGAGGACGGTGTGTGATGTATCTTTTATGTAATTATATTTGGTTTTTTAATGGGAAAATGGAATTTTTGAATTGCACGTCTAGCATCCTTTCCTACATAGAAGTCAAGGTGTGAGGTTAAGACAGCACCCTTTCGAGATGTATATTTCAGGATATCAGGCAGATCATTTACCCTTTCATGTTTTCCTCTGTCTCTAAGAGGTATGGGAAGAGTTTATGGATCCTGAAATGAAATGTGATCTTTCCCTACTTGTTCTGTAAGTTACAACTTGTAAAACATTTAAACAATGGTCAGGTGCATTGTTATGAGGTCCTGGTGTGATGCTGAGCATGAAATACCTGAACTCTTTGGAGTTTAAATGCACTTATAGAAAGTGAGCTTTCAGTAACGTGTAGTAAAACTCAGTAGTAGTTCAGAGACAGTTTAATCATTGTGGTTTAGACCTCAACATTCCCTTCCTTCCAGCAGTGGTTACCTTTGCTGCTTTGCAGTATGAAAATCTTTTCCTTTGTAAAACCTGCTGTGTGTGATACAGCGAAGTCTATCCCTTTCTTGAAATAAGTGTTATTTGTTTCCAAATTTTATTAGAAAAAGCTTCCTTCTTTCTACATAGAATAGCATGCAAATATAATATAATGTATGATAAGCGACTCCTTAGTTAGTTTTATTATTTAACTCCTTAAATAACTCTTGTCTACAGTCATCCCAGACAATCTGTTGTGTTTTTTATTTTGAGCTGGAGTTAAATTTCTAAATTTGGATATGCAAATGACTAAAATCTTTTAATTCCTTACAGTAAGCTTTAAAGTGTTAGGGTGGATAGATCACACCTTAAACTCATTCAGGCTTTCCTCATTCAACCCTTCTAGCGTACTTACAGCTTTTCAAGGTGGTGTATATTTTGGTGACACCATTTTTCTTAACTTTATTCTTATCTCTAAAATTAAAGACGAGAAGTCATAACTTCTCTGGTAAAATACAGCTCATTTGGACATAAAACTCACTCTTGGTTCCTAGTTTGACAATGTAAATAGAAGTAAATTTTATTTTAGCATTACATTTATTTCTCTGCTTTTCTGTTTCTGAAAAGGCCACTATTTGAAGTATTGGTTCATGTGGATCTAGTTTTTCATGTCACATAGATTTTTTGTTTCTTACTATGTTTCTGTCCTTGTTCGTGGTGCTGATAGAGGAAAAGTTGTTTTGCATAATTAAAACAATTAATTCAGAATGGAATTCTTAGTCTGTTGGTCACAGAGAAAGAAGAAAAAGAGAAAATAGAAAGAACAGAATGACCTCTTTCTGTTAGAGGTGTGTCAATTTTTCTTTGTTTTTAATGTTTCATAATGTTATCGTTGATGTTAAGTGGCAGTGCATTTTTCAGTTCTCTACTGACTACAGAGTGTGGGTAGGAAATTATGAAATATCTCTCTGGTGGGACAGGTTCAGTATGCATTGAATGCCTTCTTGGAGAGGGAAGGCAGCAGAAATGTTGCCAGATTAAACTTGATGGTTAAAACGTGTCACCAAGAACAAATTCTCTTGGATGCACAGAAAGCTGTCTTTAAAATAGCAGTCTCATCTTCATGTGAAGTTTGTTATAGTTCCTATTAAGTCTTCCTCCTTTTATATTCAGATAATTGATGTGTAATAATACAGTCGCTGTTGATACAAGTAAAAATCAGTGGGTGGTGACTGGAAGTTCACAAGTTCTGCTTGCTTATGGTTCTAAATTCTAATATGCCCATGTGCTTAGCCTTTGAGATTCTGTGCAAATTGCCAGAACTTTTTGCTGACCCACAATTGCAAAGCAACAATATTTCCTTCCCAAGGTGCTTGTAAGGACTGCCTGTGCAACAGTGCAACTAACTTACGTGAATGCAATGATTCCTTCTACTATCTCTTTTTTTAAAAAAAATTAATGAGGGCAAATAATATTTCGTGAAGGTAATTCTACATTGTAAGGTTGCTTTTCTTTGAGAAGGCACATTTAAGCCTGGATTTGTATGTGTATGGTCATTAACTAAAAAGCAACTGAAACAGCTTTGAAAGACTTGTTGTGGCTGGTAATTATCTCATGCTGAACAAGGCTCTTAATTGCAACAGCCCTGGACTTCTCTGAGCATGGGCCTTTCTGGGCATAAGCATTAAATGGATGCGCAAGGTCCTGTGTTCTACTTTGTATCCAATTTTATTTATTTACTTGTCCATTTCATGGCTACTTGCTTCTGGAGTTTGTCTTCTAACTTGATAAAAGGACCAGAATGGATTGTATGTTTTGTGGTAGTTGCACATAACATTGAAGGGAAAATGTTACAGTGGCCCAAATTTGTTGCTTAGTTTTGTATTTGTGCCAAAGTATGAAGCGTATTCTGGGAAATGGATCAAGTAGCTCTTTTTGGAAGAGAAATGTGAACCACCATGTTCAAAAATTAATTTTTTCTCATTAAAAATGTGGATTATTTTCAGTTTTTAAAATGAGGTCTGTCCACTAGTTCTCAATAATCTTAGATATTTGTGGGATATGGCTTCAAAATAATTTTTTGATTGTCAAAGTCAGACTTGTCAAGTTAGACTGATGAAACTGAGAACACTTCTTTGCATCCTATAATGTGAAACATAATGTCTAATGTTTTCTACTTGCTGTTATTGAAAAACTATTTTTGAGTATATGTATAGTATAAGACAATTGTTAACTCATACTTTAATTTGTCAGTCATACTTCAAATACTACAAAATTTTATTTGGTAAATGAACACAGATAAGCATTCACATACATTGAATACATTCACATACATTCACATGGTTCATTTTTCTGTATATTAGTCCTAGATGAGAAGGTGCAAGAAACTTTTTAAAGAAAGTGCATGGAGGTAATTCAGATTGGAACTGTGAGTGTTACAAGGAACATTTTCTGGATACATTTCTAAACATGACAGTAATGAGTAATATTAAACTGAAACTACCATGGAAAGACTGAGACAAAAAAAGGTGTATTTGCTCATGCAGTCTTCTGGGAACATCAGCCATGCAATTGAGCTCATTTCCACAAAACTCAAGTGTTTTGGGTAGCATGATTCTGATTGTGTTGGTGTCTTGGGGGCTTTAGGGAATAACTAACTCACTTTCGGCTCTTGGTGCATTTTGAAATGTCAGGATCATTGATGTCTGCTTAGGTCATTAGAGGTTTGCTACAATGTTTCCATTTCACATTTTAAAAAAATTATAGAGTGGTTTGGGTTGGAAGGGACCTTTAAAGGTCATCTAGTCTACCCCCCCTGCAATTAGCAGGGATATCTTCAAATAGACCAAGCTGCTCAGAGCCCCATCCAACCAGACCTTGGTTGGTCCCAGTGCTGGGGCATCCACCACCACTCTGAGCAACCTGTTTCTGTGTTCTATGTTTCATCTCTGTCATTGTAAAAATCTTCCTTACACCCAGTCTAAATCCTCCCTCTTTCAATTCAAACCATTACCCCTTGTTCCATTGCTATTTGCTCAATTAAGAAGTCTGTCCCCATCTCTTAAAAGCCCCCTTTAGTAACTGTTGAAAGACTGCAATAAGGTCTCCCTGGAACTTTCTCTCCTCCAACAACCCCAACTCTCTTGATGGCTCTTCATACAAGAGGTGCTCCCTCCCTCATCATTTTTATGGCTGTCCTCTGGACCCCTCTAACACATCCATGTCTTTCCTGTGCTGAGGATTCGGGAGCTGGATGCATTTCTCCAGGTGGGATCTCCTCAGACTAGAGAGGCAGAACTGCCCTTGATCTGCTGGCCACACTGATTTTTATGTGCCCTGGGCTATGTTTGCCTTCTGGGCTGTGAGCCTTAACCTGCCACATGACAGCTTTTCATCAGCCAGTACTCCTAAGAGTTACCAATGGCCACGGGGGCATTGAGGTGATGACCACTACCCTCTGGATCCAACCCATTCCTCACCATGAAACAGTCTACCCATCAAATTCTTATTTCATCAATTTACAGAGAACAGAGGGGTGACATCCATAGGCCTTCTTTGTTTACTAGTGTAGTCATTCTATCATATAAAGCCACTAGGTTGGTCAGGCAGGACTTGCCCTTGGTGGAGCTGTTCTGGCTGTCCTGAATCACCTCCCTGTTCTCCATGTGCCTTAGCACACCTTCTGGTAAAAAAAGGGGGCAAGGAAAAAAGCTGGAAGAATTTTGGGCTGAAAAGCGTATAATAAGGAAAAAAACCTAAAAAATTATTATTGTCTATGAGGTTTTTTTTTAGCTGCTTCTGACTACTCCAAGCAATACAGCAACTGGGAGAAATGTGGTGTTGTTTCCTATTGAATGATAACAATCCTTAATGCTGGGAATATGAAGCAGAAATGAGCCTTGCCATTGTATACAATGTACCTTCTATGTGTCTATTTCTGTTCTGTAAATGAGCACAAGTTCAGGCATAATAGTTCAAGAAAGAACCTCAAAAATCAGGTACTGGAAAGCTGCTTTTACAAAATTGATCTAAAAAGATGCCTTTTTTTGCCTCAACTATATTTAAAAGTACAGAAAGGTAGTATCTCTCGTATTAATGTCAGAATACTGCTTTGGTATAGAGGATCAAATGACAAGAGGTGTAATTTGCTGTGAAGCCAAGGACTGTGCTGTATCCTGAGCTCTGCCCTCAGAAGAATTCCACTAACATGGCACACACTTGCTGTTACACAGTGCTGCTTCTGCATATGGGTTTACTGAACCAAGATGAAATCACTGAAACTTGAAATCAAGCAATTTCTGCAAAGTAGATAGATACAGTTTTCTAGTAAAAAGGATAAATAAACATTTAAAAAGTTTATCAGTGGAAGAGGTAGATCATCAGTGTCTGGAATATTAGAATCACAAAGGCTTTATTTAAAAGATATGCTTGAATCTGGAAAAAATTCCACAGCCTGAGTCAAGGAGGAGAAGGACAGGAGATAGGAGGATGTAGTGCTTTTAGTGGATTTTGAGATGATCAACAAAACTTCAGGTCTAGGAATTCAGGGTTTGTGATTTTCCATTTCTCTTGTAATGGAAATTGTGCCTTTTTTTCCTTTGAGCTCTTTGGTGGTCATGCTTGTGTGTAAGCTTAAAAAAGAGCATCCCAGTGAATCTTTTGTTCAGTTATCTTTCAGATTCATGCACTTTTAGTTTCAATTAACTGAGAGAAATGTTATACTGAAAAAGTACTCAGTTGAGATAACCACATGCTTGTTTTGCAGGTACACCTGGTATTAAAGTTCTTATGCCTGCACTATCTCCAACAATGGAAGAAGGAAACATTGTGAAATGGTTAAAAAAGGAAGGTAAGATAGCATTTTCTGTGGTCACATGTTTTTGTAATTTTTCAGCTGTGTAAATATATTCTGTAAAAATAAGTTAATTCTTCCTGGTTATAGAGCAGTATTTTGAAGCAAAATGTTTTGTGTATGGATGCTGTCATCATGAACTGCTTTGAAATTGTCCATTCTTGAAATGTTTTTTGTGTAATTGTCTTCCAAAAGCTTGCATTGGTCCAATTTTTGAAAAATTTCCATTAGGCTATTCCAGGGTGTGAGTGTGTGTGATGTTTTTAATTCCCAGTGTTGTCATGCTGCTCAATAGCTTTGGAAGTCTGAGAGCCATTGACTTTGGGGAGAGTCTCTCTCTCTCTCATTATTCTTATGTGTTATGGAATACCATGAAAAATAGGGTATTTTTGAACATCTTTTTAAATATCTTAATTATAGTCTACAGTTAAAACTGAGAGAAATTTAAATTACTTTCATAACCCTAGTACCAAATGGGGAAATTTTTCCCCTAAAAGAACCCAAACTGAAAACCAACCAACTCATCCAAAAGAAGCCTGAACTCTGTGCTCTGAAAATTATTTGCTTCTGTTAAAATATTTTGGAGGAGCTGGATTAAAAAGTCGGTTGAGTTTTGTCTTCATGTAGGTTGTATGTAAATGAAAAATGATCTGTAGAAGAGTTAGCAGTTCTTGTTCTGTCAGAAGATGTTTGTCCTGTTTAATCCTACCCTGTCTCTTCTTCAATTTAATATTAAACCTGAATTTTGACTGTAGGTTTGGATTCTAGGTAGCTGTTGGTATAGGACGCATTGCAGGGTTTAGGATAGCAGTAGGAATATATCTTGTTCACAGGCATTTTTAGATTTGCTAAAGAGATGAATACATCTGGAGGAAAGAAAATATCTTAAAGCTTATTATCTTTGACAGACACAATTTGCATAGCTAAACATGTTTTGACTATTGTGCCTAGATAAGCCTTTTCCTTTGGCTTATCCTTTCAAGTGTTGATACAGCTTCCATTATTGTGTTCCTGGAGAACTTTGCTTTCCTACATTTTCAATACATTTTAAGAGGTGGCTGGAAGACAGCTTCTTGCTCCAGTAGTGGATTTGACCTTTTGCTCGTGAAACTTTCACTAAGAATTTCTGCAGAATTTACTGGAACAATTCAGAATTTCATGTCTATTAAAAAATTTGCACAGGTGTTCTTGAAACTTGAAGCTTCAGTTAGTAAAGTTCAGGATGATGCAAAGAGGAAAGAATGATCCAAAGTCCTTTTTATATTTGTTAGTTGTCAATAATTGTAAAACATTAAATATCAAACAGTAGCCTGTTTTACAGTAATTATAGCATTCAAAATTGCAAGAGAAAGCAAAGAGAGCATGGTTGAAGTTGAGTAGATTCCAGTTTGCTCCCCAGCATGAATGAATCCACTTTCCTCATAAAAAAGTGTTAGAATGTAAAAGCAATACAATGGGGTTTGTCTTTCCGCTCGCCTTCAACCCTAACGCAAAAGCAAAGAAAGCTTCACACCTATTTTAATGAAATTAAAATCAAATCTTAATTGACGATTAGACTTTGAAAGAAAACTATTTTAGTATTTTTATTGCTCTGTTCTCTATTTAGAAAGAAGACCAAACCCAAATTGGCCACACCTGTGACCATAATTAGTTCCTATCAATACTTTTGTTTCCTCTAGGAGTCTGGACAGTAAACATAAAGACAATATTAAAAAAAAAAAAAGATAAATTTTGAAGAAAACAGTGAAGTGATTTAATGCTTACACGCCTCTCTGTAAGGGATGCTCTTAACTACTTAATTTTCTAGAGTGTTTGCCATGTAAAAGTAGTGATATTGCTGAATATAAACGTTTGACAATTGAATTGTCCAAGAAAATAAATCTTTTTAAGCAGTTGACAGAAGCAAGCTGCTTGCATATGAAATGTTTTTTCCACTGTTTAACCAGAAGGGGTCAGTATAATACTATTTTGATAATCTTTCTGTTCTTTGTGTAAATATCAAGTGTTTTCATTTTATGGTTTCGCAGGATGGACAGATAATTTCACTACCACAGAAGGGAAAGAGCTGAATTTAACTGATAGCTTTACTTTTCCTTCTCATTGTTAATGCAGTTTCATGTTGATTCCTGTGGGTAATAAAGTCCTTTTCACAAAGATAAAACTATGTTTCTAAAAACTTCTATTTATTATGTATGAATTTAATGTTGATGAAAGATGGTAGGCTGACAGCCCAGGAGACCAAAATCCTCTTGTTAATGTGGGCAGAAAACAGAAGATACAACATTCCTGGCAGCTTCCACACACAGTGTAACTCTGCTACCTTTTGAGACATCAGCTCCAGGGACTTCAGTATCTGTGTTCAGTCAACTCTGATTTTATTTGCAACATTAAGAAATGCAGTTTGTATCTTGTGATTTGGATACTTGTCTGTCAGTAGTTGAACAGAGCACTAAGGGTATTGGATGCCAATTGGATCTCCTGGAAGGAGACTGCTTCAGTAGAGATCCTAACCATTCAGCTTAGCTGTGGGAATTTAATCATTAAAACCAAACCAAAAACAAACTAAGAAGCAGAATACCAAAAAAACAAACAAACCTAAACCTCACCCAAAAATTTTCAAGGGCGTTATATATAATCTTAGAGAGCTCTGGTTCAGGCAACTTTTGTTGCAAATACTGCTCTCTCAGTTTATAGTGTAAGAGCAAAGATATGCTTTGCAAAAGTGCTCTTTCCAATCCTAATTATTAGGAAAGCTGATTTGTAATTGACATCAAACTGGGCATCAATTAAGAGCTATCACAAATATTGCAATCTCTAATGAAAGTAGTCCTTGTATTGCACTTGGGTGCTGAAACACTCACCAGACTTGAATGCTGCAGTGAAATGAATTCTTACGAAGTCTTTTACTGCATTTATTCAATTGCCTTTCAAATTTGTGGTAAGTTTAGGGCTGCAGCAATGAAAGGAAAACAAAAAAAAAAGTGGAAAAGTGGTTTATCCAGTTCTCTAAAGACTTTTCCTCTTTTCCTCTTGCTCTCCCTGTGCAAGACAACACTTAGTTTTCTGTGGACAGCCTCAGATACCCAAGCTGAGATGTGATGTGTGACAAACACATGGATGAAGGCATTTGCCTTTGATGCTTACCCTGCTGGAGGTACTGCTGCTGGTCTCTGAGCACTTCACTCTGAGATTTCTTTATAATGGTGCAGAATGCAGATTAGGATACAGAGTTAGCCTCCTTTCTGCTTGCCAATCTTAGCTCTGTAAATTACAGAATTTGCCCAACAATTTGATTTCTTAACAGCTGAGAAGTACTTGCCTAATGATCTGATATATGGCCTACTTGAATTAATGATCCAGTGAAATTAAAACACTTGTACAGAGCCTGGAGTTTTGACTTCCTCTTATAAACTGTTCATGCTCTAGTTATTGCAAACGGGAATATGGCTGTTAGATTATTACATTAAAAAGATGAAGTATATTTCTCTACCAATTTCTGTAATAGGAATGTTTATGACTTATAAAACTATGTAGGTGACTGAGCTTTTGATGTTTTCATTCAACACAAATGAGATACAGCACCTCATTTTCCCCTTCTAATTCATGTAGTCCTGAAACGGGAAATTACATTTTTTTTATAGTGTTGTCCCTTACCTAAATGTAGGTGATAACCTGCACTAGGTTTTAATTCTGCTCCTTAAGCACAATAGAGTAGTTAATCAGTAGTTAAGCTAAATGCTTAGACAGCTGATGCTGTTGCAGTGTTTCTGGTAATGGGGGAATATTAAAATTTTACTTAATATAAAATTGTAGGCGTGTTTTAGGCTTGTATGTGTTGTCTCTATAAGGAATAAAAGCTGTATTTTGTTGGAAGCCAAAACAATCAACTACCTCACAGTTTTTAATGTAATGTCAGTTTTAATGTTAGACATCTAGTTAGTATTGATTTGTTGAAATAATCCAGACACATATCTTTATCATCTGCTAGCAGATACAGAGATTCTTCAAAAGCAGAAGAGTATGCTTCAGAATTAATCTTGGATTTGTGTAATGTAGCAAAGGCAATTTATAGCACTTGTGCGTATTTTTATTTCACAAAGTAAGTATGAATGAATGCTTAAAAAGACCTATCTGAACCATATAGGAGATTAAGCAAGCTTGCAGCTGTGCTTTTCCAAAGACATTAAAATTCCTGAGATTTTTATTTGAATGTCTTTAATAGTGTAGACAGCAGTTACAGAACTGTGTACCACTGTCCTAAGCAGTATTCGATAGCTTGCTCTGACTGGTGGCTAGCAGTGAATATGGAAGGCTCAGTATTTTATTCATGACAGTGCTACTGAATATGGGGTTCTGGAAATAAGTGTGTACTTCCTCTTGGAAAGCCTGCTGTAAACATCAGTTCTTGGAACGTGTCAGTGTTCTGCCAAAGCAGTTCGTGGTTCTTGAATCTTGGTGATTTGATTTGGAAAGGAAAGATACAATATGATAAGTCACGATGGGAGATCAACTAGCTATAAAATATACTAAAGGATACAAAATTACTATATTATATGGTGAATATCTATCTTCCATGGTTAAACAAATCTGAAAGGAAATTTAGGGTAAGTATTCTGAAGTTCTGTTGTATTTTGCAGGTGACACAGTGAATGTTGGAGATGCGCTGTGTGAAATTGAAACAGACAAAGCAGTGGTTACCATGGAATCAAGTGAGGAAGGCATATTGGCTAAAATACTGGTAGGAATCCTGCATTTCTCAGTAGGGTAATATAACTTCAGACTGTTGTTTAGCATATTGCCTCAAAAACTAGTTTAGATAACTAAATTTCTGCTCAGCATTCAGAAAAATGCACTTGCATACATGGGGAGAAATAATGGTTCTATTTTTGCCATGTGTGTACCAGACTATTGATACATAGTACATGATTCTGTATATTCACTTAACCTGATTGAATTAGGTTGTTTTACATGTCTTACACCTGGTGAGTTATGTCCATAAAATATTGTAGTACATGAAACCTCTTACTCTGATTTGCAGGAAAACAATTAACAATCAATTGGAATATGGAATTTTGGGTGGTACTTTACCCAGGATGTGTCGTCTCTGTGCTAGATTGTCTTGTGCTAGTCATTCAAGGTGGAATGTTATACAAGATGGGCTGACCCAGAGAACAGTTCTTGGAGTCAATAATTTCCTCTGATTTAGATTGATTAAGCTTAATATAAAGAACAAAAACTGGGATGAGTAGGAAATATTCTGAAGCAGTTTCAGCTGGTCACATATTGCAGCTGTTTCTTCTCTCCCTCCACAGTAATTAAACAGCAGGGTGAATTGCAAGAATTTGGAATAAAATGAATAAAAATGAGAGATGTATACTTTCAGTAAATATTATGTCATTTGGTTAGGGAGGTCTCATTTGGGAATATCTACCTATGAGGTATGGATCACATAATCATACAAATTAGGCATACTGGTATTAATTGCAATCCAGCTACTTAGGAAACAGCAGAATGGGCAAGGGTACAAACTGGTTCCTGGAGCCGTGAGAAAATTCTATCCTAGGCACAGTGAGACACGTGTTTCTGCTATTACAAAAGCTTTTTGGATTGGTATATTAGACTTCCTATCTCTGCTACAGCTGCATTTTCTTACATCAGAATGTATTTGCACAGTTACCCTTTGCAAAAACAGAAAAGGGAGAGTAGTTTCCTGTGTGGCAGCATTTGAGAAGCAATGTTCTGTTTGGTATCTTCCTTTTTTGTATAAGCAAAGGCAACATCCTTTGCAAAAGTGGAAGTCTCAAGATAGATGGGGGGCTGGGGTAGGGAGGTGAGGGGATGTAAGATGGAACTCAGCTGTAAATGAACTCTATCAGGGCTTACAAAAACTGTCATTAGTGTTCAATTTCTACAGGATAACTTGCGTTTAAGCACTAGTATATATAGACAGGAGTTTTTAAAATCTATTTCCTTCTTTTGTGTTGCTAAATTTGTGTTCAGCTATGGAACAACACATTTAATAAGTTTCAGAGGATCTATTCTGCTATGCCAGGATGAAGTCTCACATTGGATGTGTTTTTTAATCTGTGTTTAGTCTCCATGTGGTTATTTAATTAATTGCTTTTACTATTTTTCAGTCTCTCTTCTTAAGTTTTGAATGTTTCTGAATGTCAGTTTGCTCCTAATAGCCTTGACAAAATCTTAGGCAACTTATTCTGCATTTGCAGAAACTGCTTTGTTAGATAATGTGAGGGGGAGATATGGAGATTCTCTCTGTCAAAAGTATTAAAGAATTAATCCTAGAGAGATATTTAAAAATTTGAAATTTGCAATTTTTTTTTATAGTAATTAATGATGGCTTCAAGTAACATTAGTATTTCAGAAGCTGTGGACTTTTTTGTTTCCTGTCTTGTATTTCAAATGCATTGCAAATTTCAGAATTTCTCTGTATGTATTGTTCTTGTGGCACGTTTTTTGATAGATCAAAGCCAGACTTTCCAGCAGCTACATGATATCAGTGTCATGGAGCAGTGACATTCAGCCTTAGTTATATCCATATCATCCAGTAACAATCCAAAGATAAGAGCTAAACCTGAGGAGGAGATGCCAGGAGGTAGAAAATAACTATAATGTCTTTCAGAATGAGGGAAGAGAGGCAGCTTTGTTGGAGTAACATGAACAGATCATTGTGCAAACCCAATTTTTAATAGATTCTTTTAATCCTTGGAATCTAGAAATGATGGGCCTAAGAATTAGAGTACAGAATAGACAGGCTTTTATTCCAGTCTCCTAAAAAGTACAGAAAGAAACTGATGTTTCAGAAACTAAAATTACAAGAGAGCAATAAGATCTTTAATGTTCAGATTTTTTTTTTTCCCTAGCTCAGGTGTGATCCTTTTTTGTCTTTCTGCAGCATCTGGTGGATATTTCTGCTCTGTATTTAGGTGTTCAGTAGGTATTTGTGTAAGGCTTTATAAAATGAGCTGTGTTGGGTTTGTGGATGGGATGATAATTACTTATTGAAAAGATTGTCCTTCCAAGGGCCACTCAGAAGTTTCACATGTGATGTAGTTGATGGGAATTAAACAATGTTTTGTGTCTCTGAGCTAGCATCTGGCTGAATTTCACTCACTTCCTAAAAGAAACGAGACAAAAATGGTGTGCCTTTTGATGCCAGCTACAATTCTGAATCATCTTGACAGAGTTCAGTGTGGAAAATTTGAGTCAAATGAGCACACTGTCTGCTTAATGCTTTGAGTTTTGCATTTAAAGATAGGAGGTTCATTAGGTTAATTTAATTCAGCTTCTATAACCCTTCTTAGTTTTTCTTGACTGTATAACCTATGTATGGTTTAGGAAGAGCAGGCTAACAGGAATATAGAAACTCATGCATATATATTTCTTCTCTATCTGAATAGGTCTCTTAATGATCACATTTGAATCAGTGTAAGATGCAGTAAAAGATTAAATAACTGAATGAAATATTAGAAGGGTAATTTCAGAATGATGATTATTCTTTCAGTAGAGTTGCTTCTTAAATAAACACTGTTTTTTGTTTTTTTTTTTTTCCCCTAAAATACTTTACAGTTCAATTTGGAACAAAACAAATGATGAATGGTTGTTTAAGAACTGTAATTAATTGTTGAGGAATAGGATTAGAGCAGGTACTGTCTGTGCAGCTGCAGTGGGAGCTGCAGGTTTTTCCCTGGGTGGAAGATGTGGTGGGAGCACCAGACAAGGAAGGGGCTGTGACCTGTTGCTGACCCTTAGCACAGCAAAGGGCACAGGGACCTGTGGCACTGGCCAGGTGACTGGACACTGGGACACAGCAGGAGCCAGGGGCTCTGCTGGAGGACCCCAGACTATCAGCAGCACAGACTGAGGGTAGGAAAGCACAGGGATTCCTTTGTTCAGGCTCCCTCTCCAGAGGCACCAGCTCGAGCTGGTTTTGTGTTGTGCACCACAATTAAAATCGCTTTTGGGATCCAGGTGTCTGAGATTCTGCTATGGGAAATCCAGGGTCAATCTGGTGAGGAAGCCCTGTCTGGATGTGGGGGCAGGGTGTGCAGGGGCCAGGCGAGGCTCATGGGGTCACTGGAGCCACCCACTGTAAAGGGGCTTTGGTCCCTGCTCACGTGGTGGGACTGTGATTGCCAGAGTGGCTCTTGGGCAGTTAGACAGGAAAGTTTCCTTAATATAAGTACCTCTTACCATTTTCTCATTCATGACCTAATTGAGAATTGGTATGGAAACCACTTTGTATAAAAAAATCCAATGCAGAATGAGCCAGCATAAGTTCTGTCCCTTTTTCTTCACATTCTTCCCATAAACATTTACTTTAGTATATATTTGTTAGTGACTAAAGCACTATGCTGCAGTGGCAAAGGCCCCAAGGGAATTCTGCTTCTTTGTTGACTTTATTTCCAATATTTTTTCCCTGTCATGGTCACCTGTGCTTTGTTGGTTTGTCAGCAAAGCTAGGGTTTTTTGACCCTTCTTGGCTACATAGAACCATAGAATGTTTTGGGTTGTAAGGGCCCTTAAGGATCATCTTGTACCAGGGATACCATTCACTAGATCAGGTTGCACAGGGGCCCACCCAGCCTGGCCCTGAATGC
This sequence comes from Buphagus erythrorhynchus, assembly GCA_013400855.1. NCBI lineage: Eukaryota > Metazoa > Chordata > Aves > Passeriformes > Sturnidae > Buphagus > Buphagus erythrorhynchus. The sequence continues at coordinate 31,953 of VZTT01076642.1, read as the reverse complement.
TTCCAGGAATAGGGCATCCACAACCCTTACAGGCAACCTGTGCCAGTGCTTTACCACCTTTGAGTAAAGCATTTCTTTCTAATCCAAACCTGCCCTCTTCAATGGTAAAACCGTTGCCCCTTGTCCTGCCTGTATAAAAAGGCCCTCTCCCTCCCTTTTATAAGACTCTTGCAAGTACTGGAAGGCTGCTGTAATGTCTCTCCAGAGCCTTTTCTTCTGCAGGCTGAGCAACCCCAGCTCTCTCAGCCTCTCTTTGTAGAAGTGCTTCAGCCCTCTGGTCATCCTTGTGGCCCTCCTCTGGACCCACTCTGAACAGGTCCATGTCTTGTTGAGGACCCCAGACCTGGACACAGCACTCCAGGTGCGGTCTCACAAAAGTGGAGTAGAGGGGCAGAATCATCTGCCTCGCCCTGCTGGCCACGCTCTTGCATTTGCCTTTCTGGGCTGCAAATCCACACTGTTGGCTTGTGTCCAGCCTCTCATCCCAGAAGCATAAAGTCCTTCTGCTTATTTCAGCTCTTTCTACATCTGTGATTCTAGGGTTCATTGAGGTTTGTGCAGAGGTTTGTTTTTATTGTGAGTAATGAAAATGTAGCAGTGACTCAAAAATCCAGGAGATAAAAAGCAAAATTGTAACAATTTTTCTTCTTTTCTGGTTCTGAGCTGCAAAGACTGTGTGTATAAAAAGTTACTTTGATTTCTGAGTGCTAACTTTAGGTGTATGGGATTTGGGGCATAATTTAATGTTCCTCTCCTTATAATAGCAATTATAATTAATTTCAATCTTGAAATATCTTATTAAAAGTAGCAATAGAATGGGATATATCTTACTGATGAATTGTCATTAATATGCCTGAAACTTCGACATCCACTGGTTTTAGTCATATTAGAGCAGACAGTAATATGTAACTTAATGTTCTTAATTTAGGTAGAAGAAGGAAGCAAAAATGTTCGTTTGGGCTCACTAATTGGTCTGCTGGTAGAGGAAGGACAGGACTGGAAGCAGGTTGAAATACCAGCTGATGCTGGTGTTCCATCTTCTGTGGCTCCACCTGCACCTGCCCCAGCTCCTGCAGCTCCTTCAGTTTCAGCCCCTCCTAAACTGCAACATCAACCTGGGAAATTGCAGTAAGTTTCTATGTTTGTTATGAAAGAGAACTCTTCATTAGATCAGTAGAACTAAACCAAGAAATATTTTTCTCTTTTTACCTAGTAGTAGGGTGTTAGGTTGATAATGTTTCAGTATGAGTGAGGTGATAAACCTTGCAGGCCTGGACTATTTCTTTGCTCATAAGCCCAGTGAGTCAATTTCAACAACATAATGTTACGGGAATTAAATGTGCTTTTATTCTGTCCTGCAATTAAATTAAAAAGGATTCTAAGCTTACAGTTGAGAAGAAATTGTGCTAATACGGGATGGACAATAGTACTTATGCATCAGATGCTAGGTGTACCTATTATTTGTTTTCTGTTTATTTGAGGAGAAAAAATGAACAAAGAAATGGCAGACTCCAAAATCCTTCCAAGCTCTTGCATTTTTGATATTAGAAAAAGATTATTCTAATGTTTTCATAACAGTGGAGTGCAAAAAGCTTAAACCAGTCGGTTTATGTGCTCTTTGTTAGTTTGGTTTGGATCTGTTGGTGTTCTAAGCATTGCAAATATATCTTGGAGCAGTAGTCAGCTGCAGAGTGTTAGTCAGGTAACAATAATTCACAATCACTTCGTATCCCAGGATATATTGTGTTTGGAGGTATTACTCCTTATTTGTGCTTATTTTTTTTCCCCAAAACTCATTACCTTTTCTGTCTGGCTTGCCGTGTTCTAAATGCTGCCAGCATTTAGGCTTTTGTCATGCAAGTGGAAGACAACTGAGGTCATTGCCCAGGCATTACCTGTAGTAGGAGGATGATCTGCAAAAGGATCCTTGAAAGGATTATGGCTTTCATTTTAGTACCTAAGAACATCAGAAGTGCTGTTTCACTGCAACTCTTAGAGATGTATCAGCATCTTTGGAACCAAATGATCATTTATGACATGCGGTTTATTTTGGCAAGGGCTTAATGGACCATTCTTAAAATTCAGTGTCATGCAAATATAGTCTCCTTTAGGAAATAATGAATAGGAGATTTTGTGGAAAGACTTGAAACCAAGTATTTATTCTTTTATGACTGTGTTGTTGCTTTGTATCTAAGAATTCTAAAACATTTTCTCTAGATGTTGGCTTTTCTCCTCATATCAGAAAGCAAATCATATTAAGATGCACTGGATACTCTGTACCAATGTACTGTGCTTTGTAGTTGACCAGAAAGAAATGCAGTTTATTGTGATGTACATTAATGAAATAAGTTAATCTTACTATTTAAATAATTTATTATTTTTTCCCCTCATTTCTTCAGGGTTCGCTTAAGTCCTGCAGCTCGCAACATTCTGGAGACACATGGACTAGATCCAAGCAATGTTACACCTACTGGGCCTCGAGGAATCTTCACTAAAGAGTATGTAGATAATTTGGTAAACCTACAACTTTTGATACTAGAGCAACCTCCATTAGATTAAAGTTAGTTTATTAAAAAAGCCATGTCTTTGTTCCATTTTTTGCTATGGATGGGTTTAGTTAAATTTGAAAAATCTGTTGAAAAGACAGGGAGAATGGTTTAGGAAGTATTTGAAGAAGCCTTTAATTAGGAAGAAAAAAAACAAAAAATGTTTGTATTTTTTGAGTCTCATCTTAGCCATGTGGTACTGCTGTCACATTCCCTGCAGCTCAGCCTAATGGTGGCTATTGCCTCCTAAGCACCGCTATTAGCTACCACTGTGGATCTTGAGAATTTTGCTTCCCAAGATGCATACAGAGCCAAAATAAAATACCAGCGGCCTGTTTTCTTCAACTCCTTTTCTTCAGGGAGTCCATTATCTTTTCTTTTTTTTGCTGCAGTTCTCTTCTGAAACCTGTCAGGATTTCATTTTTTCCTATTTTTATTAGGCTGGGAGGAGCAACGAAGTGTAACGATAAGAAATTTCAGATTTTGGTTTTTCTCATGTTTTTCTTTTTCCCCTCTATGATGTTTGTTAGGAAGAAACATTTAAAGAATGTTTTGTTTACAAAGCTGTGGTTTGTTATGATACAGTGTTTTTTTTATACCTTTTTGAGTGTTCCAATGTAATGATTGGCACTCAAGCCTTTGAGTGAGAAAATTGAGTGTAAAAAATATGGTAGATGAAGTGCATTTAGCCTTGAAATGATGCATTCTCTTCACACGAGAATGTATGTTATTGGTAGTGAGGATTTTGGCAGAATTAAATATTTTTATCTTAGTAAAATTTTTCCTTTTGACACATATCATCATTCACTTGCACAGACTTTGTTGGCAGCTGTTATTTTAGTTCCATGCAAAGACAACCAGGACCAGGTCAGTGTAACTTGGAACTGGAGCCAGAAAAGTGGCAGACAGTTTTTTGAAGCTTTTTTTTATGACCTTTGGCTGAGTTGAGATGTAATAAGGAATTGAATAGACGGAATGTGCTAGTAACAGCAAATCATCAGGGACAGTTCTTTCTTAATTATGTAAGTGTAATGGTAATTTATGGTGTGTAACGAGGCTATGGCAGGTGGAAACCCTCTAGGACTTTGAGCTAACACGTTAACATTTCCTAGTTGTCATGGAGATCTAGCAAAGATTTTTCTGTAGTTATGAGAATTATCTAGCAAAATTTCTTTTTAAAACTGTTTTTCTTCATACAAAAGATTTGACTATTAAATGTCAATTTAAGATGAGAAATGTCTGGGGTTTTTTAACCATTCTTTTGAAATGGGGTTAATATTTCAGATGCCTACAGCCTCTGCTATTATATTCAGTTTGAAATGAGATATGCACATTTTTATAGAGAGCTGCTGCAGATACTCAGGGAAATATTTCCTTTGCTGCACTCACCAGATTACAAGAAAGAAAGATAGCGAGTTATGTAAGCAAGCAAGATTCTTTCACCCAACTTTCTGTCTTTAAATTCAATTCACTGTAAAGCTTGGAACAGCAGTTGGAACTTCCAGCTGGCATTCTCTGTCATGACCCTCTTCCTTAGTAGAGCAATACTTTATTTTATTTATCTGTGTACTTTTATTTATTTCTATTTCTCTTACATGTCTGTTCAAGGTTGAATTACTGTTGTCTTTCCTGCCTTTTTTGTTGTCGTTGATTTTGTGTGTGATTTTTTTTTTTTTTTTTCTGGGGGGGGCGGGGTTTTTTATTTGTTATTTCTAAGTAATATCCTCTTAGATAACTTAATATATTTTCTTCAGAAATGTCGTAGAAAATTGGTGTGCCAGTACAAAATAACTCACAAATTCTGTCAAAGATTGTACCGTGTTTCTACTCATCAGCTCAGACGCTGTTTGGGAGGGCTGTATTATAATTGATTGTTTCAGCTACTACTGCCCTTTCCCATTCTGTTTCATAGTGGTCTAGGGATTTATAAATGCAGCCATGAAAAGGCTGGTTACTGAGAACTGTGTTTTTCTGAGGCTGTGTTGCTCCCAGCTGTTTTTAAGTTAGTGTGTTTTCGGATCTCTGAGCTGCTCAGGCATTTTCAGCTTGTAAAGAAGGCACAGCACACACATGGAGTGCTGTTTTTCTGGAGATTTAATTCATGTCCATATATCGAATATGAACTGACCCTGAGATCTCTGCTGTGTGCAATTTGTTAGCTGCCATGTGGTAGGTGTGAGTTCCTTCTGTAATGATAGTGCAATAAGTCTGATACCTGGAAGTTTCTGATGTGCTCTGAATCTCTGCTAACCATTTGCCTTCTTCCAGGAAATCTATGAATTGAGTAAATAGGTGTAAACACATGAAAAGGGAATATGAAACTTATGAAAGGGGTTGGGTACCATTTGGTAAGAGTAACTGCCACCACAGGAAGCTTGTGTCAATCCATGCATCTCTTGTTGCACTCTTGGATCTTTGGTGGTTCTTAGGTGTTCGTGTAACCTAACTTGTCTATATTAAGGAAAGTATATTTTGAACACAAAATACTCAGTTTGCTTTTACCATTCTTTGGATTTTGGCTAACACAAAATGAAAAGATTACACACTTCTGTAGTAGTGGTAAACTGAAGTGTAACAGTTGTCAGAATCTGCATATTTCTAATAGTAATAGTTTGGTAAGGCATGTTTTTGTTTAATAAATGTTTACTAAACTCCTATATCTTCTGCAAAGCAGGGTGCTCTTTCATGTTGGTTACCTCTCTTCTTTCTCTCTTACTGACCCATGTTGATAGAAGTTAATACAGTTGTTGGAAAGATATGACCAACCCTTCCTCTTCCAGTTGTAATAAAATATATATTTACCTGACTTGTACTTAAACCTGTTTAATTTTGTTTGCTTTGATGCTTCTTCTAACTCTCCTTATATTCAGGCTTGCAGTGTTGCTGCCATGACAGTCATAACATTGCTGTACCTGTTTTTCTTAGCTAGTTAAATAATTTGGAATTGATAGAGGGAATCTCTGTTCATATATATGTGTAACAAATAGATATGAACTTAGATTTTTATATATGTGTCTTTTGTACAATACAAGTTAGTTTCAGAAAGTCTTGAGTGAATCCCTTAATCTGAAAGTAAGCTCAATTTTGGCAATATATTTTCCAATTAATACACTAAAAACCACCAAAACCAGACAGTCTCTCCTATGATTGCCCTTAACAAATTTTTGGTAGCTTCTAATATGTTAACCAAAAAGCTTGCGTTATGTCATGCAGTACTTTTTATGTCTCAAATTGTCATGGGAATGATTTTCATTCTATCAAATCTGTTTTTTTTTTTTCCCCTGGTACAGTAGTTGTGTCAAATACTAAACACTTAATTTTAAAACAAATTTTGACTAGCATGTTAATTTGGGAAAACAAGTAACAACTTTTAATAAGAAAAAGTTTTATCTTGAGCTCTATCACTTTTTTCTTTTCAATATCATTTGTTGAAGTATATGTTGAAGGTAAGAATAAATTGAAGCAAGTCAGTAATGGTAAAAGGCATTATGTGGAGCTTTTCAATTTTCAGTTCTTGTTTCTGGAGTGCTACTTTTTAGGAAGAGCTAAGAATGCATAATGTCCTGAGATTTTGTTCTTTCTGTAAAAATTTAGTAACAAACTCTTGGCTGTCACTCAAGAATAGTCTCTCAAGCAGTAATCTGCTGAAATTAGGTGGCTTTGTTTAGTATTTATGGCTTGTGTTTCAAAGCCTTTGTAGGGTTGTAAGGAGTCTGATTTTTAGTTTATTTTAATTTCCTCTGCCAGTTTGTGGAATTGAACTTTTGTGTATGTGCTGTGTCTTGTGAAGAGATAGAGATTTATGTAGGGTATATGATAGAGGCTTTTGTTAGCAGATCTGCAGAGTAAAGAGAGGACATGTACAGCTGACTTGCCTTGCAGTTGGCAGTGGTGGTGGAAATGTGGTTATTTCTGTTCAGCCTCGTAGGTACTGGTCTTTAGCTTGCTGTTCTATGAATGCAATGCACCTGGAGCAGACACAGTGTTGTGGTTTAGAGATGGGAGTCTCTCCTGTCAGTCATACTGTGCCCACAACAAGAAAATTTTGTGGTGGTAGCTGTATCAGTAAAAAAACCTTGGAGGATGCTTGTTTCTCCAGTGTGGTGTTAAGAAGTTTGGGCCTGTATAACATCTGTGCCTGACTCTGAAAATTTATGTCAGAAAGGTGCAGAGAAGTGAGTGATAAATGTATTACTTAATTTTCACTTAGCACTAAGTAATTACATTAAATTCAGATTATTTCAAACATAACAGATGAAACAGCTTTTACTTGAGACTTTATAGCCTGAATAAATGTACTCTTATTCAGAAGAATTGTTAGTGCAATTCAAAAATCACTTTGCATGCTTACAGTTAGTGATGATGATTTTTATGCTTCTCTAACACAAATGTTTTCTGTTACTGCATATTCAGGCCCTTTATCCATGGAAATTAATGAGGTTTTACTCTAAAGATACCGCAAAGGCAACACAAAATTAAAATCATTTAATAATAATCGTCTTCTTAATGTTTGATTTGACAACAGAAATTTAAATGTACAGAAGTGGCTAATTAAATGGAATAAGTGATGTAATAGTAATACTTTGGTAATTGTTAGATAGTTTCTTTGTTGTCAATATTTCTGTGTTTAATCACCAGGGATGCTCTCAAACTTCTGCAAGAGAAGCAGAAAGGTAAACCCAGTGAATTGAAACCTGTGGTTTCTCCAGCTCCTGCTTCAGTGCCTTCTCCTTCACAAGCACCAGCCATGACCTCTTATCCAAGGCCAGCAATTCCACCAGTTTCCACACCAGGACAGCCTGCTGCACTGGTAACACTTCTGCTAAGATTTCAGCATTGCTACAGCTGAATAGTGCAGTAGCTGCTTCAGTAGCTCTGAGATTTCTAGATCTGGAGAGAGGAAGGAAACTAAGGCCACCCAGATGTCAAGCTCAGTGATGTGCAGTTTTTAGTATGTTTCAGTGATTCTAAGACAATGCAATTAAAACTGTGAATCCTTGAAATGATTGTCTGCATAATATTTTGTGTAGCTTGCAAATTGAAGTGATGAAAAAATTTATATTGCAGGCCTTGGAGAAACTAGAATTATGATTTATTTTTACTATACTAGATTTGTTTGCTTTCCTGCAAGATCTAAGTGTCCATTAATGAGATGTCAGGAACTGAGGAAGGAAAAGGCTTCTTGGTTGCCTTGGAGAGTAATTGTGCAAACTCTAGAACCTAAATAAGTTGCTGTGTTAAATTGAAATGTTAGAAATACCAGAATTTTTTTTTTAAATAATAAATGCCCTTGCTGAAATATACATTAGTAGAAATTGAAAAGCTTTTGTGAAAAACATTTTCTGGCTCTAGAACTAAATTTGGTGTATCTTTTTAGGCTAAAGTTTACAATGTAGCTACAATTCATAATATTCAGAAAATGCTGTTTTTTTTTTTTTTTGCGCTCTACAAAGAACCAAAGAACTCAAAAGCTCAGACTTAGATCCATTACAGAATAAAATATTTCTCTGATTGTCCCAAAACATACATATTGTTGAGTACTATTGAATGTGTACTAATGATTCTATGAATCCTTATATGTTCAAGGGATATGTGCTAAAGATTAAATATACAAAATAATGTTTTACAGAATCATTTATCTTCTTGCTTTCTGTAGTCGCTAATATTTTAAGAGCTTTCTTGCAAGTTGACCTGCTTCTAGGAAGAAGTTGTCCATTGAAACATTGTTGGATATATCTGAAGTAGAGAGAAGAATAGCAGAAAAGATGCAGTAAAGCCTGTCTTAAAGAACTACACAGAGAATTGAAAAAGCAGTAGCTTACCAAGGAAATGTTCTTTTATAATTTCAATGGAGCAAAGCATAATCTGAGCAATATGCCAAGCCTGGAAGATAGAATAGTGCTTAGATACTCTGGCTGAAAATAAATGCCTCAATATTTGTTTTTGTTTTTTTTTTAAACAAGGTTAATTCTGTACTGTAAAGTGGAATTATTCTGTAAAACCTGTTGTGTTGATCCCAGTTAATAGGAATAGACTAGAACACTCAATGGTCTTTGTCATATTAATTGAATGTTGGATTGTAGTTGGAATGTATCCCTTTTGGATATGTGGGGGATAGTTGATGTGGATTGGAGGCATTGATGCTAATGCATCAATGCTGGAGTACTTTCAGCAAAGGGGAAGTGTGTTTGCTGTCCTGACATTTAATACACAGCATGTGATTTCTTTCAGGGCACATTCACAGAAATCCCAGCTAGCAACATCCGGAGAGTTATTGCTAAGAGATTAACAGAGTCTAAAACCACCATACCTCATGCATATGCTGCTGCTGACTGTGCCATTGATGCTGTTTTGAAATTAAGAAAAGAGTTGGCCAAAGGTTAGTAGTCTGATTTACTTTAACATGTGGTAATACTAGTGTGGTTATGGTAATGTATAATTTGTCCTGTTTACATAAACTTCCCCAGAAGGTGTAGATTTTGTATAGGTACACCACTATGCATTCAGATAATTTTTTTTTTCAGTATTCTCTATGTTGGACTCAAGCTGTAGTTCCTAGAAATTATTGAATTGGACACCTTGTCAGGATACAGGAAGACAGAGGTGTTACTTTGGCAACTCACACATCACTCTGAAGTCTTATTTTCCACAGTGATCAGGCTGCATAAGCAAGTAGTGATGCTCTGTTTGGTGATGGAGGCATGCACTTCCTAGACGGGTCCTAAGTCTGTGACTTGGGCAAAAAAATCTCCGGNAAAAAATCTGAAGGGGTGTTATTTTATAGAATAAAAAAAACAGCAGGGTGGTTTTTCTCCTACTATGCTTTTCTTTTTAAAGACCACAGATTAGTTCTAAAGACTGAAGACATTCATGGGAGAATATAGCTGTCTGCACAAGAGAAAAGTATATACGCAATTTCATGTGGATTC
>VZTT01076642.1:6683-17166 GCA_013400855.1 Buphagus erythrorhynchus | reverse complement strand
TTTTTGTCATTTAATGAGTGCTAATCAAAGGCCTGCAGCATCTGAGGAATGCAATGGAAGCAGATCCTAGGGCATGAAACTGTCCCCAAGCTAGACATCACTGCATTTTGTAAATTCTTCCCTTTTGTGTAAAACTACAGAAACCATAATAGTCTGTGTTGACAGAGAGGAATGGCCAAAACGTTATAGCAGAAAAAGATGGGTCATACTATAAAATATTAATAAATGGGTGTTTTAGAGATTTTTTTCTAGTTCATATTGCTTACCTTATTCTGAATGTGTTGTGAAAACAATTCCTTATGCTAGTAGCCAGTTTAGGAGGAAGGTCAGCTGAGATTGTTGTAGGGCTAGTGATGGAATGACAAGAGGAAAAGCATTGTTCAGTGTTGTTTTCATTATCATCCACAATACCTGTAATAGTATGTGGTATAGCAAACCTCTCTTACCACAAATCAATGTCCTGCAGTTCCCATGGTGGAAATGCTGTTTGTGTTACATTCAATGGGGCCATGACAGTGAGCATTCCCCTTGCCTTTCAAGTGGAATGTGTGTGACATAGGTGTCCACACCAGCACCATTTTGCTTTTCAACTTCTTCACTGAATTACTGAAATAAATGTGTACCTGACATGCATAAGGGGGAGGCACACTGGAACTGCAGCTGCTTCTCTGTCAGTCTCCCTGTACTTTGGCAGGCACTTTCTTTGTGTAATTGCTTATATATCCCCTTCTGCTGCATGTTAATTTTGACTTCTTTCCAGGTCATGTTCATCCTGGCACCATATATGCATCATTCAAGTAATGTAATTGCACAAATGCATCATGCTTACTTTGATCCTGTTGTGTGAATGCTGTTCCCATGGCTATTGTCTTCACTAATTATTCAGAGATGAGAAAAAGTCTAAAATAAAGCTCAGTGTATCCTTGTAACTTTGACATGCGTACTATGATTTCAAGTTTTTGTGCAACTCTGCAATCTTGGAACATAGTATGAACTTCTTGGGCTCTATTTGAACATTTCTTCTGTTGAATTTTAGAGAAAAGTCTCACAAATGAAATGGAGATCACAGAAGGAGTGACCTTAAAGGCACCCTTCTAAAGGCAGTTGAATGTTTAGCTGGGAGAAATAAATTCATTCAATCTGGTAGAAAGTTCTAAAATGGTACATGTCAGTTTCTTTAAACAAATATGTTAGGAATACAGTGAATTTCTCATCAATATTTTGCTAGATAATCTGAAACCACCAGGGAGAACGGCAGTGAAAACTGGAACAATATTTGTAAGATGAGAGAACAGCTTTTTTTGAACGGCCAATATTGGTGGGAAAATGAAGTTTTGTGTCCTAGTCCCGTTGCCAAATCACTGCAGATACAGCAACAGTATTGCTGAGGTGCTTCCCTAAATCCAAAAGCAGGGACTTTTGCTGACTCAATGTCTGTATGGTACTTAAAATGTCTTACTGAAATAGAAAGAATTAGTCTATTACAACACACTAATTTCTTTCTTTTCTCTGCCTGTTTTCTTTCATTTTCTTTAGGCTCTAGCAAAGAAGGCCAGAGATGGAAAACTCTTACCAGAAGAGTACCAGGGAGGATCTTTTAGGTAAAACTCTAGCAGCATTCAATACATACAGCATGGGTTCAGAACTGTTTTATCCTCAGCTATTCCACTGTCTTTTAATGCTTTGCTTTTAAAATCTTGCTGTGTTTGGGATGAAACTCCATGTGATAATTCTGAGGGCCAAACCTAGACTGAGTGTCTTGTATTGGGGGAAACAATTTCCTTGGTACAGGTTCATTTCATCTGTACTTGGCACTGGTTAAGCCACACCTTGAGTCCTGTGTTCAGTTTTGGTTCCACCTCCACAACAAAGACATTGAGGTGCTGGAGTGTGTCCAGAGAAGGGCAATGGAGCTGATAAAGGGTCTGGACCACCAGTCTTGTGAGGAACAGCTAAGGGAACTGGGATTGTTTAGTCTGGAGAAAAGGAGGCTCAGGGGGGACCATATCACTCTTCACTCTTTCTGCCTGAAAGGACTTAGTTGTAGTGAGGTGTGGGTTGGTCTCTTGTCCTGGGTAATAAGTAACGGGAGGAGAGGAAATAGCCTCAAGTTGCACCAGGGGAAGTTTGGATTGGATATTAGGAAAAAATTCTTCATGAAATGGATTGTCAAGCATTGCAACAGGTTGTCCAGGGAAGTGGTTGAGTCACCGCCATCCATGGAAGTGTTCAAACAGCAGGTGGATGTGACACTGAAGAATGTGGTGTAGTGGTGAACATGGCAGTGGTGCCATTTGATGGTTGGACTGTACTGTTTAATCGTTTTTCCGCTCTTTGCCACCAGAAAGGAGGAGATGGTGGGCCAGCTTTTTCCACAGACAACTTGTCACAGAAGAGTCCAAGCCCTTTCCCAATATACCACTTCACAGGGGGTGACACTGACAGAAAATGTTTTCATGTGCCTGAGTGATACCTAGATGCCCAAATTTTATGACTTGATGGATACCAGCAACCGTTGTAACTTGCAGTTGTGAGGTTCAGTCTAAAAGACATTTGGCTTGGAATAGGGACAGGCAAAATATATTTAAAGACATTGCTTTGCTGGTTTACTTTATGGCTTCAGTGCATACAGTGCAAGAACATACTGCTGTAAAGAAATGAGACTTTTGAAAAGGTCATTATTTTTAATTGCAAAAATTCCAAACCCTTGAGAATCTGAATGTGCTCAACTGAAAACAGTTGAGATCTATTTTTACCTTAATGGGTTCTGCCTTGGAGGGGATTTAAATCATAGTAGTTGTTGAATATAGATTATTTCTTGTAGGCAATATGTAATTTCTGATGTTACTGAAACTCTTTTCTGTTTTATTCAGTATCTCCAATCTGGGCATGTTTGGCATCAGTGGTTTCACAGCAGTCATAAACCCTCCTCAGGCCTGTATCCTCGCTGTGGGCCGAGCAAGACCAGAGCTCAGGATTGTGGAAGATGAAGAAGGGAATGAGAAACTTGAACAGCATCAACTCATGACAGTGACTCTTTCGAGTGATGGTCGAGTGGTGGATGATGAACTGGCTTCAAAGTTTCTGGAGACCTTGAAAGCCAATATAGAGAATCCAATGCGACTGGCCTTAAATTAAACTCAGTGAAGATTGCTTCCTGTTTTGACAACATAGATAACTATTGTATACTTAGGGTTGTTTTTCTGTATAGAGGAGTAAATAGCTGAAGATGGACAGTTAAAACTATTTAATTTATGAATTAATGTGAAACACTCATGACTTTGGTCTTCTGTAATAGCCACGTTTCCTACTGTAAAGCTAAAAGACTTTAAAGTTAACATATCACATTTCTTTAAACACATAGTATCAATGGTACGTGTTTGCATAGGAAAGTCAATCTCATCTGTAAAAAAATTCAATAAAACTTTATGAATTATAAAAGGGAATAATAAAATAATTTGAGTTGAAAGGGACCTTGAAAGGTCATCTAGTCAAGCTTCTCCTGCAATGAGCAGGGATGTCTTCTGAGCCCCACCTACCCTGACCTTGAATGTTTCCAGAGATGGGCGATCTTCTGCCTCTCCGGACATCCTGTTCTGTCTTTTACAACCCTCACTGTAAAAATCTTCCTTATATCTAGTTTCAATCTACCCACTTTCAATTTTAAGCTATCACTCCTTCTCCTATTGCAACAGGCGCTGCTAAAAAGTTTGTTCCAATCTTTCTTAAAAGTCTCCTTTAAGTTTTGAAAAAAACAGAACTTAATTGTGCAAGCAGTGTTCTCATAGAGGTCCCAGTATGAAAGGTCAGATTTTGCACACTGAATAGTTGCTGATTAATTCTCTTCTTTGCATGGATGGAATGTAGATGTAAGTTGAAAGTGTTTCATCATTGGTATATATTGAAATGTAACTTGGAGGCTCAAGTGCAGTGGCCTGAACTTAAAATTAACAGAATTAGATTGGTATCTTTCATACATATAAATATGGAACCACGTATTGCATGTAAATGTATGAAATTACTGTGTTTACAGGACCTCATGAGAATATAAATTGTCAATAGAATTATGGGAGTTTGTCTTATTCTGGTTTGTGCAACTGCTTTTTCCTAATGGAATTAATAGGAATTAATTATGGCAGCAGCTCAACAAATTAGCAGCTACTTGGAAGACATACTTTACTTAACACTGAGGTGAGAGTTTCTGCTAAATGAGTTTGCTTTTTTAGCTTCTTCTGATATCATAAATTAGACAAACTATTAGTTCAACTGTCAGGAGATATTTTGGATTACCAGGTATAGTTTACTGTGCAGGAATGGACATAACCATTCTAAATTTCCAAGAGTTTCTTACTGATAAACCTTATTAAAAATTGGTTCTTGAGGATTAATTTCCAATTTGAAATGGTTGACTTCCAATTTTTCCAAAGCTGTTTGTCAACCTCATATTACTGTGAAAAAAGAGACCAATTTCTATATTGGTCTTAATATATAAGAAGCTCTCATTATTTGCTGCATCTTCGCTGCCCAGGATATTTTTCAGGCCGATGATAAATCTGAATTCCTGCTTTTCGCTTGTGCTCGTGTTGCTGCAGTGATGCTGTGTTGTCCCCGGCATCCCTAGGTGCTGCTCCCGCAGGTGAGGGCTGCATGGCTGCTCTCCCTGGGCCGCTGCAGTTCTGCGTGCGCCGCGATCCCTTCTTGCGAGCCGCTGCTGTTCCTGCGCCCTCGGAGCCACGGGAAGGCGCTGTGTATGTAAGGATGGGTTGAGATGGATGGGATGGGATGGGATGGGATGTGTGTCCCGTCTCACCCCTGTGGATGCTCACATCCATTGTGCTGTACCAGCAGGCAGGGCAGCTTCTCCAGGTTCAGTAAACCTTTGGAGCTTCAGAACTGGGCAAGGCTAATACAAGCTTGAATTGCAGTTTCTTTACACCTGCCTGCTCTGCTGGCTTTGTTATTTGAAGCAGATACAATTTGTCAGTCATAAGCCTGTGAAGGAAATGTGTGGAATTCAGACATGTGATAGCAGTCAGATCACCTTAATTCAGAGGAAATGTACCCTTTGTCAACATCTACCACTTCAGCAGAAGTGAGACAACAAAATACCTGCCCATACAGATTAAATATTCAGTATCTTCTTGATGATTTGGGATAGGAACAATGGGTAAATTGCCAGAAAGTGAATAACTGGTAATGAGTATGCTTGCTTTTGAAGCAAATTTTCCTCAAAGTAAAATTTTCACAGATGAAAAATTTAGCTTTCTATGTTTTATTCTTTCAAATGTCTTCTGACAGGCTGTTCTTTACATACCAAAGAAAGAAATTCAATGAAGACATCTACTTTATTGAGTAATTTTTTTAAAAAACATAAAAATGGAGAATACTAATATGTGCTGGAAATGTGTGCCTTTAGGATACTTACTATCTTTGTATCAATTCCCATTGCAGGAGGCATGAATAGAAATGGAAAAAAAAAGGTAGCTATTTTGGACTTTGTGATTGTTGGCCAATCTTGAATTGTGTGTCACACTTTAATCCCTAATTGCAATGTCAGCATGTTGGACTACTGGACTTCTGAGGATTTTTTTTTTTCCTGCAATCTACTTATGAAATAAAATTTCTGTAATTTATCTTCTTGCTTGATGCTGTATCCTGCACCTCAGGATACAGGACACTTTTGGCTGCCAGGGCATGCTGCTGACTCATATGCAGTGATGTTCTATTCTGTTTTCTCTAAAATATTGAAGGCATAGAAAGCAGATTTCTCTAAGCCAGGGTAGCAGTTACATCCACAATAGATTAAACAGGAAAAAACCTGATAAACTGAAGGTGTCTTTCAGCATGTTATGTAGTTGAGTATAAGTTTTGAACTTTAAACTTGGATTTCTTTCTCTGTAGTCATGCTTGAGTGAAGCAGGATGTTCATGGTAGCCTGCTAGAGATATGTAGAAACATGTCCAAGAAACACAGAAACTTTGGATTTGGGTGAAATCACATGTTGATTAAACTGGGGTGAAAATCACTGGAAGCTTGACAGACTACTTTGCATGTTTACTTTACAAAATTTGCATCTTTCATCTTTAGCAGTGAAAAACCGTCATTGTTTGCTTGAACTCAGTTTGCGCTCCTTTACTTTTACGTCAATTTTGTTTCAACTTGTAGGTATCATGGTACATAATGGTTCAGCTACAATAACTATACTGTTCTTCCCTTTCTCCATAATAATGGCCCTACCTGTCAAGTTAAATATTTGTGTCATTATGAGAAAATAACCAGCTGGAAACTGACGGACATTTCTGTTTGTTCAGTACCTGTACTAAGGAAAATGATTCATGCTGTGTTAATGACTGCCACTAGTTATCTCCTTAAAAGATAAGAGAACAAGAGAAGATTCCCTTTTATACTTTGGAAGTTTTTCTCGTGGCTTACACCTAGACAGGAAGAAAGGGCAGCTGTGAACATTTTTATTTCTGCTCACTGTTGTATGAAGAATGAAGTGAGTTGTTAGAGCAGCAGATCTCTCCTGCAGTTTCATGATTTTTGCATTGTCTATGTTATGTGCATTACAGTACATTTTTCACTTCACTTTGCAGGGATCCGAGCAATTGAAGGATACTCTCCATTGACCTAGCCATCGATTAACTCCTATTTCAGTTGCCTATTTTAAGGAATAATTATGTTTTATTTTGTAGCATTGGTACACTTTTAATCTCTTCTCTGCCAAATAAATTATAAGCTTACATATCCGAGGAGGTTGTTTGCTCATGCAGATCCTTATACTTGCTGTGTCATGTCCCAGTCTGCATTAGCAGCATGCACTGACTTTCTGGAGGTTTCAGCAGACAGCAACGTGCTGTTTCCTCCTCCTTGCCTGGAGAATAGGAACTACCACAGATCCCTGGGTTGATCAGGAAAAGAACTCTTCTTACACTCTTCTGAAGTTTGAAACTTTGGCTTACAGTGGGAATTTCGATATTCTGAGTGCAATATGTTACTTGCTCGTTCTAGGATACTAGGAAGGAGTTCTATAACATCTTTACGATTCCTTTAAAGTACAAACAATGCACAGATTCAAATGAAAGCAACATTCAAATTCCACCCTCCCTCTCCCAAGACTATTTAGAGAGAGGACTAATTTGCAGTTATTTTGGAGTCAATTCAGAAGTTAATTGGTTGAGTCCAGGGAAATTCATCAGATGATTTAACACCTTGCATTTCCCTGTTGACAAATACAGAGAAATTGCAGCTTTTTCAGGTAACTTTGGAGTCTTTCCTCTGTCCATTTATATTTTGAACCTACTATAACACAGTCCTCAAAGCAGGTGTCTTACTCAAGCTCATAAGAAGGACTAATGATCCTGGAGCAGAAGAAAGAGTTGTGGATATGTGAAGTTACCTGAAACCATGCTCTGAGGTGCCTCCTTGGCTGCTATCCATGTGTATTTGTATGCTCTCTGACAGCTGCAGACAGAAGCCAAAAACAGAGGGTCGAGGTCCTCTTACTGAATTAAATAATACTAATAGGAGTGATTATTGAAATTCACTTGTCAGGGCTGTCCCAAATATTATTCACATGGCTTAAATTTTAAGTGTAGTCTGAGGGATGAGAGGCACTTTAGCCAATGACTGCATTGAAGCAGTTGCAGGAAGGCATCTTTAATTTTGAAGACAATCCCTATTGTGGAAGGTAGTAGAGATGAAAGACAGTCAAAAGAAAGGAGTCTTTTTCACCTGTACTTGAACAGCATTCTTTGTGTAGCATTATCTCCATTTTATTCATTATCAAGGAGTGCCTGGATTTCTTTAAGCCATAAAGTATAAGCAGATGATCTGACTGTGTAATTGTCATAGGCAAACTCTAAGGAAATAATACTTCAAAATTGTAATATTCCATAATGCATTTAGGAAGGGAATTTTATTTCTTGGACCTCCTTTTAAAGGAAATGTGTAATTCCCTGTGTGTGGGTCCATGTATAATCTCTGTAAGAAGGAGATGGAGATGCAGAGATGGACTGGTAAAGACCATCTGCTGCTTTTTCAGCCATGTTTGTTAAAGCCTTTCAGATTTTGGCTACAGGATGAACAGGGGCAGGCTTATTAATTCACCTTCTGAGATGTCAGCATTTCTGCTTTAATGTCCCTGTTTCAATGTGTGTGTGTACAGGTACAACACTGGGGGAGGCCTGAGAGAAACCTGCCCTGATTACATTTGGAGGGAGTAATTGCAGCATTGCATCTGTTGCTCAAACAGGAGTGATGAGACAGGTGCAATGATAGCTGGGAGCAAACACTCTTGGCTAAGAGAGATGCCCTGAAGAATCTGTGAAGCAATCTCTGGGTGAGAAAGCAGTTTTCTCTTGTACCTACCTCATCACAGCATTTTGGGGCTGTGGAGGGAGGAAGAGTCTTGTGGGAGAATAATTTGTCCAATGCACTTGAAGAGGTTTTAAACTTCTTTTGTTAAATAATAAAAAGGCAGCTAAGCAAGTAAAACCTGAAATTGTTGCAGAGTACTTAGCTTACAGATAAATGTAACAGTCTAGAAAATATATGGTATTGGGACTGATTTAGGCATAGGCTAAGCCATTATTTTTCTCAGTGCTTTTCTAAGCATGAGTCCAGTTTAATTTTTAAACTGTCTAATGTGGTAATTGTCCTCCTGTGGATGTGCACTGCATACAGCTCAGTAGTGTGTGTCTGTGTATACTATTTAAGTCAAACTGGTCATGGAGGCTAATTGACAATTTACTCTTAATTTCAGAATTGTGGCATCAATGCCACAGGAAATGTGCACAGGAAATGCCATCTCTAAAATAGCAACAAGCAAAACAAACAAAAAACCAACCAACCAGCCAAAACTCCCATCCTGAATAGCTATAATGCTCCACTGGGACAAGAGTTTGCCTAACTAGTGGCAGAAAGTGACATTAGGACATGAAAACAGTAACTCTGTGGAGAACTCAGTGACAAAAGAACTCTGTATTCTTGCATACCTAAAGACAGGGAGGGTGGGGAGTGTTTGTTTTGGGTTCTTGTCAGTTTTTAGATCAATTAAATACAGAAAAATGTGGATTTGTTATAAGTGACTTTTTTTTCCTATAGCAACCACAAGTTCTAATTAAAAGTTCTCGAATTTGTTCTTTTGACTCTGGAAGTTTTAGGGGTTTCTTCTGAAGTTCTTGTGGTATTAAAAATAATTGTTTTCATGTGGTTTGCCATTATTTTTGTGGTAATTTAGAATGCTTGGCTGGAGTTTCATAAGTGAGGAACAGATTAAACAACCATAGATTGCAATTTTCTTTGCTTGAAGTTTCAGCTGCTAGGTAAGTTTTCTGGAGCAGGTGCCCCTGTCACCAACAGTAGGAAATGTAAAGATTACCTGA
Organism: Buphagus erythrorhynchus; assembly: GCA_013400855.1. Taxonomy (NCBI): domain Eukaryota; kingdom Metazoa; phylum Chordata; class Aves; order Passeriformes; family Sturnidae; genus Buphagus; species Buphagus erythrorhynchus. The sequence continues at coordinate 7,780 of VZTT01076642.1, read as the reverse complement.
AATGTAAAGAGCCTTTTAGTAGGCTCTCAACAATGTGAGAACAGTATCTAATTTTCTTCTTGCTCAATTTCCTTTTCTTTTCTTCAGTTAAAATTAGTTTTAATGTACTGAAAGAATTAATGACCTAGTGTACCAAAACATTTATAAACACAATTATGTTTTTACAAAATTCTGAATTATATCTATGCATGAAAATGTTTTCATTAGAATTCTGAAGGACATTCCAAAGATGTTCAATTGCACAAGATTTGTTTCAGATGTAGATTTATGTAAATAATAAAGCGTATGCATAAAGATTATTTTAGTACTGACCACCACTTTTAAAGTAAGAGGTCATTTATGTGTCAGCTGTTTAAATAATTTGAGGAATTTCTTATCTGGCAATGCATAATCAGTTTTTATGACAATCCCAGGAAACCTTGACTCACCTCACCGTGAATTCTGAAGAATTTGTGTTATCTCTGAAATCCTTATACAAACAGACCTTTTTACAGTGGAAGCATGTTTGAACTTGAAAGAAATCTTCAACTTATTTTGAAGCCTGTGAGGAGTCAGCTTTCTCAGAAAGAGTTAAAATTTTTATGAGTTTCTGTCTATCCTTCTTTTAGTGGCTGTTTTCTTGCTAGCATGCAAAGAGAATGTAGATTTGAGATAAAAATAGTGCACAGAGGTGCCAAGAGACTGAAAAGATTAGGATAGCAGCTCCAACTACATCTTAAAAAGCTGCCTTTGGCTTCCAGTTATAATGTGAAATATCCAAGAGAAAGCCCTTTGTGTTCGTGTGTCTCAGGTTTCCTGGGGCTCCCTCACCTTTTTCAGGTAATCAAACTGTGAGAAGACAAAGAAAACAGCTAAGCACACAGCAGAAAGCTGAAGCATCTCTCAAACGTTTGCTAGCAGTCCTGGCTAAACAGGGAGGTCCCAGCTGGCTGGAATCCAGCAAAAGTGGCACCCATCTACAAAAAAGGGTTGGGAGGAGGATCCAGGGTACTGTCAGGCTGACCTCAGTGCCAGGGAAGGTCACGGTGCAGATTGTCCTGAGTGTGATCACACAGCACATGCAGGGCAACCAGCGCATCAGGCGCAGCAGCAGGGGG
>VZTT01076641.1:1077-19669 GCA_013400855.1 Buphagus erythrorhynchus | reverse complement strand
AAAAAAAGAAAAAAAAAGGACAGAAAACCTACATAGCCTGTTTCTGGAAAAGAAAGGTTCATACATGCTTCCCCCACCCACTGCACAGGATGTGCTATACTGAAATGGAGCCAGTTTGCTCAAGCAGGCAGGGAGCCAGGCTGCTTTCCTAAGCATCTCTCTGGGAAAGGCTAAGAAACAAGTATGGTGTGTTCCACTGGAGATTGCTGTGTCCCTACAGCTGAACAAACAGGGTTTGCAAGGAGAAGCTTATCACCAACACACATTTTTGTAGATCGTAGGCTGAGAGGAAGGCTAATGTAGACAATTTTGAGGAAATTCCAAAAAGCCACTCTTCTCCTTTTGAAATTCTGTTTTAAAAATGATTTCCTATTGTTTCTCTGACATCTGATGAGCAAAGAACCTGAGGCCATTAATTGCAAGTATGTGCAACTAGTCTGAACTGTCCTTGAAAATTAGTATTTAAGATGTAATTTATAATAAAGAGCAATTTTTATGAGCTGTCTTCTGAGGGTTCACAATGGTATTTACAGCCTTTTCATTTTAGCTGCTACTTCCATTTCAGTCCTGATCAACAATGGCACAGACTTTATTTAGTAATGAGCGTCTAGACTACAAGCAAACACTAGTATGGCTGCATTAATTAGTTGTACTGATGATGAGATTGACTTTCTCACTTTAGGGAATGTGACTCAGTAGATGAAGTTTTCAAATGGTACTTCAGGTCTAATGAGAGAGCAAGTTTGTATAATTGTTCCCCAAAGTCTCTCTCTTATGGAGGATGGCAAGATATATTTCTGTATTTCTGTGAATAAAGAAATTAAGACACTGATGCATCTAACATGCTTAGGAGGCAGGAAAATTAAAGATTTGTGCATGAATAGTAAAATAAATAAAATTTAACTTCTGCTATGATGCAGCATTATCGCCTATTATAGCTGCTTCCTCTGCATTTTCAAAACTAAATTTTGGTAAGCAAATTCTTGCTCTGCAGTTAAGGCAATGAAATACACTTAGTACTGTTATATGTTTAATTTATACTATAGGGTAACTGATTATAAAACTCCCCATGTTGCAGCACACGGCACATGAAGTTACTTGTGTTTTCACGGGCTTGACTCAAAAGGATTTGGAGCAGGGGACCTCCCAGTTCTCATGCATTAGAGGATGCTTGTGCTTAAATAGTTAATAGCTACACATCTGCTATTTAAGTTCAAATCTAGATTATTCTACTAAAATGAGGATTACAGTTTAATCTTCTAGGGACACAGACTGACTCTTTCCAAAGGTGAAGTGGCCCACTTTGCTTTCCTAATAATAATTGTACATTTGCATGTACAATGCATTACAAATACTTGCTTTTCCTCTGCAAGAGAACTCAGTGATGGAAAAATCTTTTTTATTTCGTATTTTTTATTTATTTAATCTTTTATATTATTTTTTATTAGATTGATGGATGTAAAGAGTAATTGTTCACTAGCATGACATTTTATATGCCATAAATCTCCAGGAATGTGAGAAGTTTGTGGTCCTGAAACTTTTATGCATCTCAGCTGGTGTAAAACTGTAAAATCCAGCAGTCAGTGTCTCTACTGCAGCACTGGAACTGGAACTTCATAATACTCCTTCTTATACCCTAAATGCCCTTTATGGCTGACAACTTTTTCCCATTTGTTTGCCACACAGACAGAAGAGGGGTGGAACGTTTCCTGTATCATGGGGAGTGCAGAGACCATTGTCCTCCAGGTCACTACCACTTGAACCATACCTGTGTGCCTTGCCCTGGCCACTGTGAGGTGTGCCTGAACTCCATCCACTGCAAAAGGTGTTTCAGAGGCTACTACCTTACTCAAAATGCGTGTCAGAAGCATAGCTGTAGAGAAGGTAAGCCTTCAGTAGGAAATAACTAATACTCTATTCAATTTGTTACAGAAATCTGCTTAAGCATATTAAAAAATGTTTTGAAATACACAGTCACATCTGACCCTGAGGTCCTTAAATTCCAGCTCTGATCCTCTTCTGGTACATGTGTCTTGGTTTGAAAGACAAGTATCTGCCAAAAGGGACAAGGGCCTCTTTTTTGAAAACGAGAGTATAACCCCCCCAATTCTTCCCTTCACTCCACTATGATTTTCTGAATTAAAGAGCTCTCAGGTGAAGATATGGGGNGGAAAGGGCAGAGGGGAGAAGCTGCTCACAGGTCCCGGGGCAGGGTCAGTCTTGATGCTCCAAAAGGATGTGCTGAAGTCAGTAGGAGATGCAGGAGAGTGTCTGAGCAGGGAGGTTTCGGGATCCCACAGCCAGGGAAGGCAGCTCCCACGTCAGCGTGGCAGAGCGGAGTTTCTAGCGACCGTCCTGCTCCGGGGCAGACGACCGAGAGAGTGAGGAGAACGCAAGCCCCTTATCCCAACTCTTCTTTTCTGGTGTTGCCCCTCTCCTCCCCCCTTCGAGAGAAAACTGTTAACTGAGCTTATGGGTGTAGACCCAAATACTTAGCATAACAATGGGGAAAATTCCACAGAAAGAAAAGGGGAAAATTCAACCCCCAACAACATGTTATTGTAAAGTAATGGTATTTTCCTCAGATTGAGTGGGTTATGCAAAAACAAATGAGAAAACAACTTTCCATGAGTCTTTCTCCTTTATTAATTTGAATCAAGTTTATTTGTAGGAACCTTTCCTGAGTCCTTGCAAATGTTGCCTTATGTAGAATTAACCTAAAACCGATGATTTGCAAAACATAGGTGAAGTGGAAGGTCCTGACTCTGAAGACTGCATACCATGTTCAGATGGATGCCAGAACTGCAAACCGGGTAAATATTCCCTTAACCAACCTTGCTGTTATTCTTAAGGTAGGGAAAATTTAGTTCCCCTCACTCTTGTCATTAGCTTAAGTGCATACTGTTGAGCAATTAGTCATTGGTGCAGGTGGCTTCTCACCAAGTAAATTATATTCCATACAATATTTATTTTTAAAATAAATATCTAAAATTTATATTCAGCATAAATAAGAATAATTTAGCTATTAATTTAGCTACTAAAATTTGCAGCAGTTTGAATGCCACACCCAGGCTGAAAAATTTACTTACTTTCTAAAGCTATTAAGCCATTATCAGACACGGAATTTTACTGTAGACATTCAAATTTTCTATGCCTCAGAACATACCACCACCTTGTGCTTTTTCTTCAAGGATATAGACAGAAGGACAATCTTTCAATTTCATTCAAGAGCAAGTTATTGCTACATAACCATGCTACTGTTATTAGCAAGTTATTGTTAATAACACTGCCATGGACTTAAAAAATTCCATGTATACACTTCATGGTTGGTGCAGGCTAATCCATCCATCTATGTGCAGTTCATTTGGCATTCCTGTGAAACAGAAAAGAAAGGAAATATGCTGAGTTGAAGAGGCAACCAGCAGTGTTAAATTAAAAGAGGGGTTTGAGATTCAGGTGGAATCTCAGCTTCCACATCACAAAGCACTTGCCATGTGGCTGTTGCAACTTCCCTGCAGTTTCAGGGGGTTCTCCTCCTACCCGAATATCCAGGGAAAGTGAGACTGTTCGTAAGAAGTCAGCAAGAGTGGTGTGTGCAACCATGGGTGAAGGCTTATAGCCCCTGGGAGTCTGAAAAAGGGGTGTGGCACTTGCTCCAGGCAAGCACAGATTCTGCTTTGTCCTGTTCCAGAAGTGAAAACCTTGGATGTAAAAATATACTCTTTCCATAAAAAATGTATCTTTCACATTCAGGGCTTCCATCCATGGTTGGGACACTTTCTGGATTTGAATTACTAGCTCTGCAAAATTTAGAACAGCACAGTATTGGCATGCCATTGTCTGCAACAAACTCTAAACCACAATTCTCTGTCCAGCACTTTTTCTGGCTACACTAACTGGTTTACCTAACTTACCATAAGGATTTTCATCACATAATTCCTTCTTTCTGCCAGTTGTCCAATTTAACATGTGATACCATAAAAAATATCCTGTGATGCTGGTGACCAGCCATTCCATGTGGATTCAGTCAAGCGTAAGACTTTCCTCTCTGACTACAACTGCCCCGTCAATATTGTGGAATGAAGAGATGGTTTTAACATGAGTGCAACTGCACTGTGGTCTCCTTTTGTATGGTGTGTTACAGATTTATGGCAGCTGCCTTCTTGGTTGAGGGAAGGAGAAGTTAAGGGAGAGTGTATGTTTCAATACCTATACTTATTGGTGTTATCAGATGTTATTCCCCATGCTAGTATTTTCTGTGTTTTTTACAATGATTGAGACTTCAAATTATTCATTTTTCTTCTAAAACTGTGTAGTGGCAATAGGTGTTTTGAATTAGGGAGAAATGTAATATGTATGAATAGCAATGTTTTTTTAAAAATAGTAATTTCTAGTGACTCAGAAGATTTTCTTTGTTATTAACTTAATAAGTATGTATAAGGAGACTGGAAAGCTGTTCATGGTCAGCTGGCATACAGAAAAAGGGGCAGTACTCATTTGCCTTTTTCCTGGGAGGATCACTGATGTCCTTAATATTAATAATCTGTAACATTCTAACTACATATCTGTACTATCTGTACATTCATAACTACATACTTTCAACTTCTTGAACTCAAAGTTCTGATTTAAAAGAGGGCTTTTAAGAGGTTCAAGGATCAACAGAATGGATGCAGGTAAAACAGACTGAATTAGTTTTCACTGCTATGTAAAGTCAGACGTATTAAGATGCCAGAGTTTATTTACAGGCATTATATTAAGGAAAGGCTTTGGTGCTCAGGATGCATATATTACTGAGAGTCAGAGATGGGTTTACTGCTAGTTCTACTTGGAAAAGAAGAACAGTAGTGGCCTAAAAGCATAGTCCCAAGCAGATATTGCAAACTATAATGTGTTCTTGAAATAAAGCAGAACTTGTAAGCTTCAACTTAAAATAAGTCAGGTAGCTATGGTACATACCTGTATCTATCGATATTTTATGGTAGATGTTTGTTTGTACTTTTACTCTTAACATTCAGTGAGTTTTCAGGCATATCAATAACTTCATTCATAGATAAGTTAAGTACAATAATGTCTTTCTCATATCTAATCAGAAAGCTGATATATTTAGAAACTTTTATTAAAAAACCCTAAAACCCAAAAACTTTAATGCCAGTATCTTACAAGAAGTTTATTCTTTTGCAAGCTCTAGAGAAATTACACTGCCAAAAAAGTAACTTAAAATACTAAAATTTCAAGGTGAGAAAATAAGGAATATGCTATTTCATTTCACATCTTCATAGTCTTTCTACAGACTCCCTTCTAAAATTAAGTTGATACTGGAGGGTCTTGCAGTCTCTTTGTCTTATCTTCCCTTTAACACAATTGAATAATTTATTCTAAGAACTATAGAGAAGGTGTAGGAAAAGTTCAATGCTATGAACATTTCAGATAAAAGTGCACTGGGGAAAAAAAAGTAATGTAGTAATCATAGCAATTGAAACAAAAAAATTATATAGTTCATTTAGTGAAAATATTTATTCATATATATATACATATATATACAATTGCAAATATACTTTGTGCATATTTATGGGTTCTCGGCTGACTGGAGACCATTCTCTCATAGAAAATTATTCAGCACCTGCTCCTTCTGAAGTGCTTTAAAATCCTTCAATAGCAACTCTTAAGAAGTAAAAATAATTAACTTCTTCAGTTTATACTATGCACAGGGTCACTTACAGAAGTTTTATTTATTTTAAATTCTAAACATTCTTAACCAGGAGTAGCAAAATACAAATGATTCTCTTACTGTATACAAATTACAAAGATTATGATATTTTTTCTATTTTCTTGTAGACAGAAGTCTCATTTTTAGGAGGGATATTTTACCATATTAAAATAACTGAACTGCCTGTTTTCCTACTAGGTTGAAAGAGTTTTGCCCAAAAAATCGTTCTCACAAGTCACCAAATAATAGATTAAACCACCACCTGCAGTCTTGGGCAATGTTGTCCTGGTTTGCACAGAGAGGAAAATTAATAAGATTTGTTTCCTTCTAGCATGATGCCATGTGCCAGCAGAATAGAGCAAGTCTGCATGGGCAGTCTCTCTTTTTGATCTACATCCAGATTAAAACAGAGGTATCATACTTTTATAATGGTTTCATACTTTGCATGCCATATCAGGCATTTCAGAGAAGAAAGTAAAACCCACACAGTAGGTAACACTGCAGGTTATTCTTCACCAAATGTGAGGATACTAAAGTAGATAGTGTTTGTTTGTAAGACCTTCTGGAATCTTGAAGGGCTGTAGTCAAATCTCCAAGTTTGGAGTGGATTTTGTTTTAAGGCACCAGTGTGGCAATATATCTTTACTGTATCAACACTGAAAGTCTAAGAGCAAAGATAGGAACTCAGAGAGAGACTTAATCAATGACAGGTAAGTCTACATAGTTAAAACACAAATTATGCCTACTTTTAAAGTCAGGTAATTATTTTCTTTCTGTTTTACTTCATTTATTCAGAGCCCACTCACATTTTAAGTATGTAAAGAATCTTTAATGGTCACAGGTACCATTTTGCCTGCAGACACTGACAAGTCCTGGGATATGCCGATAGGAACACTGCCTTAGAAAGCGCTAATCCCCAGAAAATTTATAGCTCTGTGTACACAGTGCCAAAACAATGGCTGTGCACATTAGTGTTCACCTCCCCACCTTGTCCTGCCCACTTGCTCTGGGGTGCATTTGGCTCTACTCGATGCCACACGAGCTGAATTGGATCCTTGTGCACAGCTTCCCATGAGACCTGAAAGGCAGAATCTCGCACAGCCACAAGCCAAGGCTTAAGGGTGACCTCAGTACTGATGTATACCTCTAAATTCTTAAAAACTTAAACATATCCCTATTTCTGTGCAAGCAAACACAAGCACAACACTGGGCAGACAGATGTCTAAGAAAGCATGCTGGATACATCTTAAGTCCACACAGCCAAGATTATCTATATGACAACTCATACCTTTTGTACCTCAGCTCTTATAATCCAGTTTTGGACATGGTGAGTCTACTTTTTAGAGCAGCATTGAATGATTGCTCCCTCTGATGCAGAAAGATGGGAACTGCAGGTCTTCATTACCTTGGACCACCAGGTTTTGATTAAATTTTAATGTCTTTTTTTCTGGTGGGTGCCAGTAAACATCATGAAGTCTACAAAACTAAATTCAGTTTCCTCAACAAAAGCAGTTTTTGAAAGACAAAGGTCTGCTGCAAAAAATATTAGGAAGAGGATTTTCTTTTTACCATTGCAGCATTTACTTTCCACTTCTTAATGTAAGTTCATTTACTCACATATTTAGATATCTGCAGGATAGCATTCATATTTTCTCCAGACTTTTGAAACCATAATGAATTTCAGACACCTTCTTCAAAGCCAACCTTCTCTTTTTAGAAAGCCTGTGGCTATAGGCCAACACTCCAAACCAGAGGAAAAAAAAAGTTCTCTGATATGCCATATCTACTGGCTTGCATATATATATTTCACAAGCAGAAATTGCCACACCACTAACTAATACTGCTAAGTAAATAGAAGCACCTGGTTCACCAAGGAGGTAAATCCTTGCAGCACGTGGAGCCCCTGTAGATCACTGATAAATTCACAGGAATCAATGGAGGACAGTCTTCCTCTCAGAAGTGATTGTGTAGGTCAGGCATCCTCTCAGTTTGCTGTGCTAATATTCCTGTCAGTGTGCTCCCAAGGAGCCACACTTTCCTGGCCCAGTTCTTAAACACTTGTGAGCTCTCTTCCACTCACCTCACCCAGCTTGTGAAAGTAAAGCATCTTATGTTATGAATAGTTCTTATGGGCTCCTACAGAATACCTCATCTCCATGCAGCAAAATACAATACATACCAACTTTTGGTCCATCCAAGTTTCTACATGACATGGCTTTGCAACCTTTGCACTGGGACTGTTTTCAAAGGCTAACACTGAGAGTAAAGTACTCCTCAGTAGGGTGCAGAGTGAAAAATGTTCAGCAAAGTTATAACAATTTTCTCTTTCAAAGACACCTTACAAAAGAAACTAATACTGAGAAAACCCAAGGAGCCATGTCCCTGAGAATAAAGGCCTGCCAAAGAGGCATGTAGGCCTGTCTTGGTTTGAAAAGACAGGTATCTGCTAGAAGGGACAAGAGCCCCCCTTTTTAAAGGAGAGTATAAACCCCCCTTTTTCCCTTCTTCCCTTTACTGTGATTTCCGAAATTAAAGAGCTCTCAGGCAGAGATATGGGGGTAGGAATAACAGTCCTTTACTGATATATATATAAAGAGAAACAGAAACACAACAATAACGGCAAGATCAACAGCAACAGAGCAGGAAGCCCCGTAAACAGTAAACAGTTCTGGTCGTGGACCCCTTTGTGGTGTGGTTACCCCTCTGATGTTCCAGCGAGCACGGAAGAGGCGGTGGACTCCACGTGGCTGGGGGGGCGCCGCGGGGAAATGGCGTCTGTGTCCCACAGGGGGAAAGGGCAGAGGGGAGAAGCCGCTCACAGGTCCGGCAGGATCAGTCCTGATGCTCCAAGAGGACGTGTTGAAGTCGGTAGGAGATGCGGGAGAATGAGCAGGAGGATGCGGGATCCCAGAGTCAGGGAAAAGCAGCTCCCACCTCAGCGTGGCAGAGCCGAGAGAGAGCCGAACCTCCTCCTCCCAGGTGGACGAGCGGGCCGAGCGGTGCACAACTGAGCGGCAGCAGAGCACCAACCTCACCTCCGCTCTTCTTTTCCGGTGTTGCCCCTCTCCCCCCGCCCCCTTCGAGAGAAAACTGTTAACTGAGCTCATGGGTGTAGACCCAAATACTCAGCACAACAATGGGAAAAATTCCACAGAAAGAAAAGGGACAATTCAACCCTCAACAAGGCCCAAGTGTGGCATTTAGCCTCTATGATTTAGCAAGGTAAAGCCTGAGCCACTCTCAAAGGTTGTCCAGAACCTAACTATTTAATTTGGTTGGGGTTACAAGGTCTGTGTGAAAAATATAAAGCTATAAAGGCTGAAAGTGAGAATAAATAATCAACACAAATTATCAACAAGATCCATTATACAGAGTGGAATGGAGTAGCATTGGGTTTACAAGGCTGTGGGAGTGAGAAGAAAAGTATTTGGAGAAGATTTAAGGAAGTCTGAGGCAGCTGAAACAGCAGCACTGTGCACAGACACAGGCTTATAGATATGGATTTATCATTACATGATAAATGAGTGAAAACTGATCTGGTTCCCATAGCAACCTAAGAAAGAGAAAGGAAAACTTCATTTCTTCAAACCGTCCCTGATGATGAATAGCTCTTGGCTTTTAAGACAAAATTATGATATGGACAGTTTTTTATCTCAGAGTAAATCTTCTGCAAGAGGTTAGTCTTGCAGAAGGGGTTTTAGATTTGCAGATAATAAGACTTTCTACAAGCTTCTGCAGTGATAATATGCAACCTGTGCAGAAAAAAAACGGCCCAGCAAGTTTTGGAACTGTTCTCTGATTTTCAGTCCTGACATATCAGTATAGACAGAACGTTAAATTAGAGGATGTTGTCTTTCCTAGAGTGTAGGTAAAAGAGAATTTCCTTGCACATTGAAGATACAAGGTGCATGTATTGATAAAACTTTCTTTCCTTGAATTTTTTTCTTTTTCTGAGAAAGAAAAAACTACTTCCTGTGTAAAATCCAGGCTTGGAAAAATCACTGGAAAAGCTTAAGATATGAGACCAAACTTTGAGTTCTGGAAGCACAGAATGTTCCAGATTTTAGTTTAAAGTTCTCCAGAGAAACAAGAGCACAGAAGAAAAGTACTGGATCAGACCAGAAATTCACCTAGCTCAGAAGCCACCAACCAAACATACTTCTAAAATTACATATACAAACAAAGCATGCATTTCTACTCCTTCAACAATTTGCAGTTCAGAAGCTTCATGAATCAAAACAGTCAAGAAATATTAATTGCTCAATCTTTCTGCTGGAATTACTGAACAGAATAATCATTAAAACAAATATAATCTAAACCATCAGTAGACCAGACGTTCTTTTCAGAGAAGTTTGCTGCCTCCTTGGGGCCCAAATCAGGGATATCACCAAAAAACATGAAGAGGTTAATAGAGCCTTCAAAATACTGCCTAGTAATGCTTTCACAGGGGTACCAGTGATATTTCAACACGAAGCTCAAGGTTAATGAAAAGAGATTTCAGGACACTGGAAGGACCGAGTGCCAGATCCTATGCTTTGGCCACAATAACCCCATGCAGCTGAGATAGTTGGAATTGTTGAACCTGGAGAAAAGGATGCTCGGGGGGAGCTTCTGAACTCTCTAAAACTGCATGAAAGGGGATTGTAGCCAGGTGCAGGTTGACCCCTTCTGTCAGCCAACTAGCAACAGGATGAAGACGTGTTTTTTGTGTGCATGGGGGGAGGTTTAGATTGGATATTAAGAAGAGTTTCTTCACAGAAACAGTGGTTAGACCTAATGGAACTCCCAGGGAGGTGATAGAGTCACTGTCCCTGGAAGTGTTTGTGGAAAGACTGGATATGTGCCATGGACTAGTTGACAGGGGTGTTTGGTCAAAAGTTGGACTCGCTGATCTCAGGGGTCTCTTCCAAACTAATTGATTCCATGATTCCTCGATTCAGGAGAGAAGGTAGTGTTCTCTTCAATTCTCCCAGAAATGAAAAGCATAGTCTCTCATAGTAGTATTCTTCCAGACAAAACTTCCAGCACACAGCTGAATAAACACATCATGGGATGGGTGAGCAGCTGGCTCACGGGTCGGGCACAAGGGGTGAAGGTGAATGAGGTGACATCAGGCTGGTGACTTGTCACCAGTGGGGCTCCACAGGATTCCATTCTTGGCCCTGTGCTCTCCAGCATCTTCATTAACAGCCTGAATGCAGGGCTGGAAAGGACACTAAACAAGTCTGTAGATGATACAAGACTGGGAGGAGCTGTTGAATTCATCAAAGGGAGGTTCTGCAGGGAGACCTCAACAACTTAGACGACTGGGCAATCAACAACCATGTGAAGTTCAACAAGGGAAAGTTCTGCACTGGTGCAGCCTCCCCTTGAGGACTGTGTGCAGTTTGGGCACCACAACATAAAAAAGACATTAGGCTATGAGAGAGTATCCAAAGAAGGGCCACAAGGATGGTGAAGGATCTGGAGGGGAGGCTTTATGAGAAGCAGCTGAAGTAACTTGTTTTATTCAGGCTGGAGAAGAGGAGACTGAGAGGAGACCTGGCTACAGTCTACAGCTTCTTCATGAGGAGAGAGGAGGGTCAGACATCAACCTCCTCTCTGTGGTGACCAGTAACCAGTGACAGTCCAAGGGAATGGCCTGAAATTTTGTCAGGGAAGGTTTAGGTTTGATATTAGGAAAAGGTTCTTCACCCAGAGGGTGGCCAGGCTGGATTGGAACAGGCTCCCCAGGGAAGTGGTCACAGCACCAAGCCTGAGAGTTCAAGAAGTGCTTGCACCACACTATTGGGCACATGATGTGACTCTTGGGGATGGTGCTGTGCAGGGCCAGGGGTTGGGCTCAATGATCCTTGTGGGTCCCTTCCAACTCAGAATATTCTGTGATTCCATGATTCTCTTTATAAATACATTCACCCAGGTTGTTTCATTTCCTTCCATTCTACTGCTTCTGGGATATTACTTTAAGGTGAAAGAAATAGTGACTAGAAGATAATTGACAGAAGGTTTTAAAGAATTTCGTCATTTTTGGAGTCCATAATTTTAAGGCTTTTAAAAGTTGCATAACAGTTTTCCTGTTAATTCAACAATTTTTTTGAATACAAAAATTAGTTTTCTGGTGGGACAGTTTACTCAAAAGACTTGCACCACCACCACCACGTCTTCCACCATTACCTCCTCTCCAAATAGAGAAACAGTCTTGTCTAGCTCAGGATTTTGAAATTTAAACTGATTACTTAGATGTCTGAAAAGCATGCTTTTAGACAAAAGTGTCAAAAGTTTTTAACTTATCTTTGCAACAAATAAAGATATAGGATGAAATTACTGTTTGAGGTAAGTTCAGTCTCATTTTAACAGTTCCTTTGACCCAACCTGAGCCCCTGTAAAGGTCCTGCTTTTCAGATCATCACTTCCTAAGGACTTAGCTCCTTCCAGGTATGTGGATTATGCTGAGGACCAAAAAGCCACAGGTTACTATGAAAAATACAATCCAGGGTCTGATTGTGGAAGATTTAATCTCAAAATAAATGTGAACAGAGATTCAGAGACAGCTATGTTCTTTTTACAGCTGTAATTATTTCAGTGTAAGAAATATTAACATAAAATTGGTTTAGCAAAGTTCTTTTTGGCATTCTGGTTTTTACTCTGAAAATTATTTACATAATTTCATATGTTTAATTTCAGATGATCCAAGAATCTGTATAACATGCATTCAAAACTATTATATGTAAGTATAGTTGTATATATATAGCTCTTCATGACTACACATTTTTCTGAAGCAAAAATATGCACTTTACTACATAGATCTGTGCTGCGTATGTTGTCTCATCCCTTAAATTGCTTGTCTGAAAAATAGCAAATAGGAAAAAGACTTGGGAAATGTTGGCAAATTAGCCAATTATTCAGTATTGAGACCTATTAAAACTTATGGACTGGTGAGACCTTTGCATATCAGAAGAGAGGAATATGGAACAAAAAATGTCAAAAAGTTAAACAGTGCATATGGATGTGGAACAAATTTGATTTTAGTATGCTGTGTCTAGTTTTGGTATGTGAAGTTCATAAGACTTATAAATGTATGGATTTTATGCAAAGGAATAAAAAATTAAATAAAAGTTTAAATTAAATTGAGAGAAAAGAACATTACTACTTTTCAAAGAGAGTATTTATAGATCTCTGTAAAAGCTGGAAAAGAAAATATTGATTATGTTGACTCTATAAACAAAGGCACTGCATTATATGTTTTTACAATCAATCATCTCTTTACAATCATGATACAATAACTTTTAATGAAGCATATATTCAGGTTTCTGCCTACCTTTAAAAAATAAAATTAAATTAATCATACTTAAGAATCCTGAGATTAGAAAAGATGACTTTTCTAGTTGAATAAACAACATAACCCCAAACACACTTTGAATCTTCACTATAGGAATAATTTCTGTTCATTATGCTAATCATGCTTCATCATTACCATTCTGAGAAACACAAAGAAAACAAACTCAATGACCTTCAAAAGAAATTTACTAATGATGTTCTACTTTATCTTACAGGTATAAGCAGCATTGCTATAAAGACTGTCCAGAAAATACCTACAGAGATGAAAGTTCTTGGCAGTGTAGAGACTGTCCTAGCAACTGTGATAGCTGTGACAAGGATGAGTGTGACTCATGTAAGGAAGGCTTTTATCTCTCAGGTAAGCAAAGTACAAAGAACAGCAAAATACACAAAAAAAAATTAGACTTTTTCTTTAGAAAAATACTCTGGATCCAAACTTTCAAATTCATAAATCTGTTCTATGGCAGACAGTGGAGGCTGAAGAGACTTAGATCTTTGCAGAATCAGGCATTTGCATTACTGTAAGGTGATTATGTTACCCTGTAGCATAATTTGGTTCAAAGGGTGTATATACTTAAATTTCACCTCCTCCAGGAACATTAAAAACATTGTATTAAATTCAGACTTTGTGAAAGAAGGGGTTTTTAACTATAGAAAGACATTTAAATGTTTCCTTACTATTTGCAAGTCCAATTTTACTTTGACTTTTAAACACTCTGAAAAAAGCTCAGTTAAAACCACTAAATTCCACACCAGATTCACACAACTCTAGGAATCCCCTAGCTTTTTAAAGAAGCCATAAATCAGGCAGGTCTGGTTCAGACACGGTGCCAAAAATGAATCACAGGAATTCCTGAGGTTATAGTATTCTCTTGCCCTGGCTGTTGAAAGTGCCCTGTAGTGCCATCATGGAAAACATGGTGGTCATAACCAGGGTGAGCTGTGGGTCTATGAGTTTTTTAATTGAAATTAGACAAAACTCCAAAAGCCATAAGTGCTACAACTTCCAGAGGTTTTGATGAGGTATGCTAAACCTTACTCTGAATCAGATTTAAACCTGAGTTTAACTTTATATTCAGCAGAAACTGGAGATCTTATAAATTTGCATATGTCTAAAATTTGCATAAATCTAAAAATCTTGGAGGCATCTCATCTTTAATTATTTATTGAGATAGTATAATGGTTAGGACTCAACCACAAAACTTTTATTCAGGTATGGACTTCCATTAGATTTGTATGTACTAATGTTTAATATATTGATTAAAGCCATGTTAGAGGTAAATTCAAATGCAGATTGGTTTAAAGTTTGCGAAATTTCTCATAGGCAACTGAACAGAATTTAGATTTCATGCTAAAAAATTATGGTTTTTATACCTGCAAAATGTTTCATGTGGCACTGGGTTTTTCCTTAAACCATTTCTGCTGGAGACAGAGGGATGCACAGGGGCCACTATGCTTCCAGGCTCTGTTCCTGTTGCAGATGGCACCTGTGTGAATGAGTGTGGAGATGGCTTCTTCGCTGATCACATCTCCAGAGACTGTGAGCCTTGCCACAGGAGCTGTGCAACCTGTGCTGGGCACAGTTACAAGAGCTGTACTGCGTGCAAAAACGGTTTCCAACTATCTCACGGGCAGTGCCTGAAACCAAGAAATTCTCTGCCAGCTGGGAACTTCTGGAGTTGTAAGTTGAAACAGACCTTGTAATCTTTTCTGTTTCTCTGAAGACTACTACAAAATTTAGAAAGAGTATAGCAAGACCTTGCAGATTGCTTGAAAATGCACTTTTGTAATTTTTAAAGTATATTGACCAAACCCATTGGTTCCACAAATAGAAGTTCATTCTCCTGCAAATAGTATAACATTTTGATACAATGTAGGTATTTCTTAGCTATTTTATCTGAATAAAGATTAAAAATATAATTGACAAAAAAGATAAAAATATGAGAAAGTTAAAAAATGTGTGATAGATTAAGGCACTTGGAGGTCTTTATCTAAACTACTGGGTGCCTTGTAGATTAGGTTTTAGACCAGCTTTGTGGCTATTTGTTCCCTCCAGAGAAGTCAATATAAGTTGGAGGAAATAGAAAATAATATAGTGTGTGACTACACGTGTGTGTGATGTGAAAAAAAAATCTATCCTCTCTCTTCTTTCCTTTCTCTGTATAGGTATGCACTTTCTTTCATAGCAAATATGGGCTGTAGGGCTACATTCTGACATTCTGGCCCTACACTTTCCACAAGCTTCACAAAGTAATTATTTTTTTCTTGGTAGTGTCATCCATAGCATAAGGGAAACAATTCTCTATTCCAAAAAAGCTCCCAAAAATCCAAAAGCTACTTGGAACAAAAATGCCTTTATTTAGAGATGTTCAGAGGGACACTGTAATAATTTAAAATATCATTTTCCTTCCTGTCCATCTTCAAATGCAACTTAGTACTGTCACAAACTTCTTATTAAACAAGTTTTAAATAAAGAGGGCATACATAGACTATTTGTCATTCCTATTATGTCAATATATAAAGAATATTTGAATGTTTATGTTACAAAATGAAACTGTGCCAATGGAAAAAAAGGAGACTTTCAAATTTTATAATGGAAGACTAGCAGAATCTATGATAAAGTTTAGGATCACTAGGAGTCTTTAAGAATACATGAAAAGTATCTGACAGGGATGTTTGATGAATGGAGTAAAAGACCAGATTACTATCTCTATTTTTGAATCAAGTAAACATATTCTTCTGGTTCCTACATCTTCACTTGAAACAAATACATCCAAGAATGACAATCCTTAGATCAATATGAATTTGCAATAGAAACTAAAATATAGTAATTAATACTTTCAGAAAAAATATTGACCATTTCAATTGCCTATCTGTTGGAGAAATGATGTATCAAAAGGAAAAATCTTTCATCACTTCAGAAAAATATCAGAGAGACATAAAAATAAAAATATTAATAGAAAGTTGAAGTCCTTCATGCATTTCCTTGTGTTTAATCCACAGAAGCAAGTTTGGGTTTTTTTCAATTTATGACTATATCTACATCAGCGCCATGAAAACATCACATCTGTAGTCTGGTCTATGTATTGATTATCTCTTTCTCACTCTGTTAAACATAGTGATTTCTTGTCAACTTTTTTTTTTTTGAGCAGACAACTGATGCAATTCTGCATAAATGAACATTTCTGTCCTGTGAAACTTCTTTCTCTCCATCTTTCATATCATTTGTCTTTCCTTCCAGTAGTAAAAATACATCTGACTTAGGGACATTTCAAACTGAAAGATACATCTCACTCAGAGCTGTACTGGCTTGAACATTAATGACAGCTCCAAAGACACAAGATTCCTGCTGCAGGTGGTGATGGGACCCCAGGGAACACAGCTGGTGGCTGCATAGCTCCTCTTGGACAGACCTGCTGGGACTCCTCCAGGGTGGCAGCTGCTGCACCATGTAACTGCTGGGAAAGTTATGTGAAGCTGGTGATGTCCTGAGCCTTTTTTCTCCAGGCTTCCAAACAGAAGTCAAAATTCAAGTAAAAATGTAATGAGGTTGCCACTGTGTTTATTGAAGTTACATCCTTTAGTAACTACATTTATTGACATTTTCTGAAGTTTATTATTCAGATGTTGTAAGCTCATACAGTTCACATAAAAATAATTTTCATTGTTTAAAAAACAACACAACCTGAACAGCTGATTTTTGCTTAGAATATCACTCACTCATTTCTCCTGTTTATTTCATTCAAGGGGCAGATGTCAGCTGAGTCCAGATTTCCAACTCTA
The DNA here is from genome assembly GCA_013400855.1 of Buphagus erythrorhynchus. Classification (NCBI taxonomy): domain Eukaryota; kingdom Metazoa; phylum Chordata; class Aves; order Passeriformes; family Sturnidae; genus Buphagus; species Buphagus erythrorhynchus. Next base: position 2,841 of record VZTT01076641.1, on the reverse strand, counting down.
GTGTCTATACTGAAAATTCTTGTTGCACGCTAAAGGTCCTTAACAAAAAGTATAGGATTCAGGAAGGCAGGACGAAAACACATTTAGCTCCAGCAGTGCATCACACTGCTAAGGCTGTTCCTGGTTAAAGACTGCAGTGCATTTCACACCCTGATGACATTTTAATATATATGGATCATTTTAAAAGGGAAAAAAGAAAGCAAACCAAACAACCAAAAACTTTCTGTGTTTCACAATCTGTCACAATTATTTTCTTCATTGTCTAAAGCTTTCTAAAAACCGATAAAATTTAGGGGATGCAGTCACTACCATTGTCTACACAATTCTGTAGGATTAGTACAAGAATGGATAAAACAAAAACCTATCTCTGCTCCTTGAAATTTACTATCAGTGGGTATTCTGGCTCTCATACCTGTACAGAAAACATCCCAGGGTCAAGAAGAAATGGTCACTCTCCAGCTTATTTTAAGCATATCTGTAGGTCCTCCTTCTCTTCTATATATGCAAAGATGTACATAATATATACAGATATACAGAGAAAATAATTTTTCTTTCCTCCTTGAGGGAAAAATCAAAGCATCTTTCCAAATCTTTCACAAGCTACTCTGGACAAATGTATCTGGGAATCTTTTATCCCACTTTACCTTTTTTTTGTTATTGTTGTTTTTTCAGTTTTTTTTATGTGCTTTTTTTTTATTTTATCCAGAGTTATTTTTTCTTACCAAAATACAAGGACCTTCCATCCCATCTGTTTTCAAACTCATTTTCTCGGGGTAGCCTGTCATGATCATGACAGCCATGATAAAAGCAGCTTGTCCAGGCTGTAGGGAATATTAGAATAGTTTCATGATTTTTCACCAGGCCTACATGGGCAAGGTTGTGGCTGAGATTTGGGTTTTGACTCACATATTGTCTGGCTGTTCATCAATATAAACTTCTTACACTGCATCCTCAGCATCCTCAACATATTTACCTTAGTGCAGCACCATGGTAGAGCTGCCTCTGATCTTCAGCAGCCTGAATTAAAGAATCTAATTTAAAAACACAGGTCAGATGATTACTAGTCTTACCACTTTGGGGAATTGAGCTGGGTCTGGGTAGCTGGGTATCAAATAAATGACCTTGCCATGGGAGTGAAAGTAGAAGAGCACCAAATGCATCCTCAGTATATGGCGTGCTCAACACAGTTGCAGGAAGACAACACAACTAAGAAGACAGACAAAATTTCCGCAACTAATAGTTTACATCAGCTTTTACTGTGTTACTCTTCCATCTACTCTTTTTCTTTAGAAATGTACTAATTCAGAGTTGAGGTATTAGACTTTGGAATATATTGCAAATAATGAAACCATTTCTCTTGGCTCTTCCAGCCACATGAATTCAGAGGGTTCCACTGTGGGTTTTGTGAGTATGTTGACATATCATGTGGAACAATGTGACTTTTGGGAAACATTCTTGTTTTGCTAGTTCCAAGGCTAACATAATTTAAAGGGCAGTACATCAGAAACTTCCATAGAGAAAACAACTCAGGGTCTTATTTCCTTTGCAATTTGAAAAACTAGTCCATTTAGATTAGAATTAAAATCATTATGAATGTGGAATACACTTTTATTTTCTATCACATTCAAGGTTTCACTTCCATTTTTTATGCGAGGATAAATTAAAGACCTGTCTCACAAATTTTTATGAGCAAACACTCCAGCATCCAAAACATTCTATTAAAAAAAACTATTCAATTTTTTATTTACTTTGCTGGTATATTCT
>VZTT01076639.1:10531-27091 GCA_013400855.1 Buphagus erythrorhynchus | reverse complement strand
TGGGCTGGTGCTCATTTCACAGGCAGAACTGTGGCACCATCTTCTGGATGACTCTTTAGACAATAAATAATAACCCACCTAAAGAGAAGGTGTTTCTTTATCATCCCTAACAATGAGAACAGCTTGAATATTCATTGACTGTGCACTCCTGATTACAGCAGTCTTTAAATCATTTAATTATGCCATCCATTTTGGAAGCACTAAGAGCTAGTCAAACTCTTGATTGCTGAATTTGGTTGTGAGGGAATTCAGATTTTGCATCTGAGAGGATATTTCTACCCACAGTGCAATAACAAGAAGTGCCCCACTTACTAAACACAGGGGTATAACTCTTCCTACTGTGAGGTTATGAGCTCAGGCTATTCTATGGTGCACCAGGAGTGAGTTATTCCACCTCAGATTGCTAGTCATGAAAACTTTTCATTTTTGTAACAGGCAAATGGAAGAAAGAGGTGCAAAAGGACTTTTGAAGAGCAGCCTGGGAATGCCTGTAAATGTAATGCACAGCCCAAGCCACCTGCTACTGCCTAAGACAGGACTAAGGAAATTTTACATACTTCTTAGAGTCACAGCTTTCCTGAACACAGATTGTAGACCAGTAATTACAGTGAAGCCCCTAAGGCATCCAACCACCTAAGGGTAGCCAGCAGCACCTTGGCACTAGGGAGTTTTAGGAAAAAATGCTGATGCACAGCAGCTCTGCTGTCCCTCTAGACATGTGCACGCTCCCAGTGCAACTATTCTCAAAAAGAATTTTTTATTCATGTACTTGTGTCATTTTATTTGGTGGTGACCACTGTAAATTCTGTAACAGGTGAGATTTTCTGTTGGATGCCAATTATTGACTGTGGGTATCTGTCACTTTTTTTCCCTTTTTTTTTCTTACAACACTCTGATACTGGTTTTGATTCTTTTTTACTGCAATAACAATGTCTTTGGATTGTGTTTTGATTGAAGATAAGGAACTGAAGTCTTCAGAAGTTTTCTACCTCCTCTAGTGGTTACATGGAAATAAACATGAAGCAAGTGGGCTGCAATTTTCCTCCTTTCTGCCTCCCCTCCACATCTCAGAGCCCTCATTGCACCCCCTTGGGAACTCATTGCACCAGTTATCACCCAACTTTTGCCAGAAAGGCAAATCCAAATACTCAAATTATAGCTGGGGCTCCACAGCTTCAGACGCAGTGAGCTGGCAGTCAGATATTTCTGTCCCTCCTACCTCAGGTGAGCTGCTTTTCCCTGTGATGCTCCAGGGTATATTCACCTGTACTATCAGTCCTCATTCTTAAATCCAGACTACTAAAGCATTAGCCTATCTAAAGGATTCTTTTTTCTCTGTGCTTGAAACCATGCCCTGTAATGAGGAAGCACAAACCACACTTCCATCCAAACAAAGCCAGAGAGCCTGGACTGTGTGAGCTGTCTGGTGCTCTGCCTTTTGATACCTCTTGTATGTTATCTGTGGTCATTATAATCACACCATTTATCTTGAATGAGGGATAATTGGCTTGTTGTTCATAGTTCCATAGCATGGATGATCATTCCAGAGGAATGCCATGACTGGTGCAGCCTGACATTTACGAGCTGCTCACTCAGGGATGGAGACCTGCTGCACTCCCAGAACCAGCAGCATATTATCACATCAGATGAGATCTCATGCTGCTGGATCTATAAGCAAAAGAGACAACATAGGTTGTCTCCTTCAGTGGCAGCTTGAAGATGAAATATCTGGCTTGAAATATGCAGGGAATCAGAGACCCAGCCCTGCCCCCAGGAAATTCAATTCACAGGACTCCTGTTTCCATCAGCAATAGTTTCTGGAACTGCTCTCACACTCCTAGAGCATCAGTACTCCATGTCTGCTGCAAACTGCTGTCCAGCTCACTCTGGTATGATCAGCAGGCCTCTGGCCACCCCTCACTCACTGCACAGCCCTGCTCCTGTGCAGAAGCCAGCTCCTGGAACTGCTCCAAGGTCCTCACTGGTCACTGTGTGCCACTTACCCTGCACCACTGCTAATCCTATCAGTAGCAGTTTCCCCACTCAGGTGTCCAGTAATTGAAAGTACTGGGAATTTTGACTTGCATGCTGTGTTATAGAAAAATATTATGGCAAGGCATTAAACTCCTACTGTGAAATACAACACATGCTGGAGGAGAATGTCAGATATTCCTGATCCTTTCCCTACGAGGTTACATGTGATCAGGGTACAGCAAGGCTTGGAGAAACATGGGCAAAAGTTGCCCCTCTCAGGTGGCAGAACAGGTATGAACTTCCAGGGAAAAACCTGTCTCTCTCTCCCTAGATGTAAACTCCAACTATAGAGAGGAGCACACTCCTCTGCTCTATTTCTCTCTGTTCAAAATTAAACTCGAGCTATGTAATGGAGCACAGATGTCTTCTCCATTTCTCTCTCCCTAAATTAGTCCACCTGCACAAAATAGCTCCAAAGAGCTTTTCATGTCATAGTTCTAACATGTATTCGAGAAAGCATATGCATGGTGTCATTAAGGAACCTCTACAATGAAAAATTATGTATATTTTAGCCACTCGCTATCCTTGGTGTTATTTAGATGTATTTCTGTGCCTGAACCCAAAGCAAAAGGAGTTCACAGGAATATACAGGTGCTTTGCTCTTCTAAGCATCCAAAAAACAGAGGTCCAGATGCTCTGCTGCAGATTAGAGTGGGACCAATGGTGTGCAAATGATTGCAATCTCCAAATCTAGTTATGTTTGGATCGCCTTCTCTCTTTCACTTTCTTCACAATAATGTGTGTGACAGGGTCTGACTGCACAGACATTCTGGAAAAAGTTTTTATCTGTGCGAATTCAAGGGCTCCTGCATAAACAAATGTATTCTGGTCTGTACAGAAGTCCTTACAGAACCATTTCTTCTCTCTCAGCAACAACACAATTACCTATGAAGAAAGTCAAATGTCAAATCTGCTAAACATCCAATATGAACCTGGTTTTCTTAGAAAGCTTTCAAACAAGGTGGTTTTTTCTCCACTCCCACAGCCTCCAACACAAGACCAAGAGGGTAAATTACTCTCCAATACAAGTAATAAACCCTGTCTGCTTCACTCTGAGTTAAATGCAACCAGCTTTGGAAATCATATACTCGTCAGAAGCAGGCAAGGTTTTTCTTCATTCTGGAAGAAAAGATTAATTGCCCAGAGAGCAGCTTTGGACAGCATGAAGTTGTTTACTCACATCCTCTGGGAGAGGCAGAGACATGCCAGGAAGGAGCCTGGGGCTTCAGGGTGGTTTGGTGCTGTTGAAAAGTCTGATCAATAGGAGAAAACAGTGTATGTGTAGCCAGCACCAGAGCAAGGAATGGGAGATGAAAAACAATGATCATATTCGGATGAGAGATTAAAAGGGGCTGCTCTGCACGTTCTGGTGCTGACAGATCTCATTATTTAATCATGAGCCTTGAAATACTTGGGGATATTTTAGAGTTGTGGTTGCTTGAGGAACAGTTCCATTTTTTTTTGATGAAAGATTTCACCCCTAAGCTGTATAAACTATTGATCCCTGTGTATCCTAAATTTGACTGTGACGATTCTAAGCTTTATTTTAACAAAACATTTTTTAAGGCGCCAGACCTGTGCTCAGGAACAACAAAACTGAGCTCCTGAAAAAAATAAGGCAGACAATCAATAAAAGCTAGCTGGCTCTCCTGGATCTTCGTGCTGAAGCTGAGGGGAAGGCAGGAACCCAAGAACAGCTTGGAAGGTGCAGGCAGTGAAACGCGCTCCGTGCCGGCGCCGCAGCGGCTGCAGAATGTGACATCTGGTCTGGGATAATCTGCCTTTCCTACAGTGGCTTTATGCGAGGGAAGCACCACTGATCTCAGAGGACTTGTTCCACATTTAGCTCTGTGTGGGATCAGGAGGAGACTGGCTGCAGCTGATCCAGGCTGCTGGCCCCGCAGGATGGAGCAGTCCCGGGTGGGTGCTGGAGCATCCCCGGGATGCCCCGGGACAGGGACACCCCTGGGCATGGCTCCAGTGCCCCACTGCGCTGGAAGGGATGCACAGAGCAGAGGAATTCCTGATCCCCAGGCAGAAATCGTCCCAACCTCCTGACACACATCACAACCCCGCAGCAAACCCCACTGGGAATGGCTTGTGAGAAGGGGACAGGTTACCCCCACACCTGCGGCTCCATTCCGAAACTGTGGAGTCAAGATCCTCCTCTCCAGAGCTCACATCACTGAATTAAAGCCTTTGGGTGACAGCTTTCTCACCCCAATCCTTTCATCAGTATCAGGACACTGTTCATTTTCTGGTTTTTGTTTTTTTGTTTTTTTTAATTTACTCTTTGCTATCCCAAACCCACTAAGAATTTCAAAACCAGAGGTGGAAGAAAGCCTCCTTGTTCCCTCTGGCTCTGGCACAAGGAATGGGGATGGTGACTGGTATGTGTAGCCAGGCATGCCAAGGCATTATGATGGCAACATGAAGTTAGTTTGACTAAATAATATTCTCTGTGACAAGTTGCTCAACAAAACAAACAAAAAATATTAATATTTTTTAAATTTTTAGGCTTCCCTGATTTTCACTTTGAACTTCTTTCTGGAAAATTTAGATTAGCATGTAAATATAATTAGGCCATTACAGGCAAAATTTATCCTGTCACCATGGAAAACAGGCAGGTTGCCTTTTTGATATATTTTAGGTAAGAGGTCTGATTCTCACTCATACTGCATTCTTTATGTTGTGCCAGCAAAATAATCTTAGTTTTAGGCCCTTTTTAATTTACTCAAAAGATGTAAAAAGGCTCTTGTATAGATGAGGGTTGAGAATGAACTATTGCTTTGTGAATTAGAATTATATTTCACCTGAATTACAAAAGATTGAAAAAAATAGCTCAAATACAAGAGAAGTACCACATTAAAATACAAAATTCATTAATTTTATAACATGTATTACTGAAATGTTTATTGCTTATCAATAGTTGTCAATTTATGCTTCCCCCCCATGACCTATATGTTTTGCTTTTACAAGACAAACATGGATTTCTTATAACAAAGTGAATTGGTGTAAAAGAATTAGATGAATGACAATTAAACCACCCCAAACTCTCCTATTCACATGGAGCAGATTTTGCACTAGATGTCCTGCTTGGGGCCTGTGAAAATCGTCCTAAGCATCTATTTTCCTCCTGTTGTTATATGCATATAATTTTCATTACTGGTAAGGCTTGTAACAAAGAGAAAATGCCCTTTAAAAACAAAAGAATGTTGTTCTATTTTTGTTCATTCACTGGCTTAATTGCATCCTTCATTTGGTGATATGGTTGTTTGTGGTAATAGAGATTTTACAGTAAGATAAAAAGAGCTTTCTCCCTGCTTTCCCATCAAAGGAAAAAAATGTCTTATGAAATACTTTTTGAAAAGCGTTTAAATCACCTGACCTTATATTTTTTAATTAATCCAATTACTTGAGTTGATAGAGTGTTTGGTATGACACTGTAGTTATGGCCCTGGTTTTAAAGCAATAAATCACAGTAAGACATTTAATATCAACATTTCATGGTAAATACTGTGATTTTTTCTTCTGAGATGTAGCTGATCCTGGTCCTGAGGGTTCAAACCCTCCAACAGTGAGTAAAAATTGTGAGGGGGATCAGCCCTTCAGCTGGGGAAGTCCTGCCCTTTGCTCCTTCAATCTGTTACCTGCCCATAACAGATTTTTTAAAATCCTTTCCTCCAGCACAAGAAGACTGGATCAGATACTTTTACACATACATATGTTTTTCCACTCTGGTTAAGACCTCATTAATATTTTAAGATTAAAAATTCCCTGTTTTAACAAATTCCTCAGAATTTATTCTTATTTTCCTTCACTTCATGTGATGTCTCATTCCTCCATCACATGAGAGAAAAGAGCCTGGAGACATCAGTCACTGCCTCTCCCTAATCTGGTGCCCCTCGGGGCAGCAGCAGGACTGGGGAGTAAAACATGCTGGATGCCACATTCCACTTTTCTCATGCACATGTTTGGATTCTGAATTTCCAGGGTTCCTGTCTTAAAATCAGGAGGAGAGGAAAGAGACTGTCCCACAGAGACTGACGAGGCTTTTGCTTTATTTATAGAGCATCCAAACCTAGAATATTAAATACTGCTGAGGAACAAGTCTGGGCACAAGAAGACAGATTTTGGGATATGCTCCTCTCCGTCACACCAGGAAAAGATGTTGTCAAAACACAATTGAGCTTTCAGTCTAAACACTACCAGCACTCAGATCCAGCTCAGAGAGAAACCATAAGACAGCCTACATTTCAGTAGAGGATCTTAACACTCTCCCCAGAGCCCCTCTGTGTCAGGAACCCATTTAGCCAGACTTGGTTCCAGGTTCAAACTAAAACCCCAGCACTAAACTCTCACTGCACAACCAGCATTTCACAAGGGTCTCTCTCACATCAGTGACAGCTGCAGTAGAGTCAGGAGAAAAAGAGCAGAGAAGAACCACATGGCAAACTCCCTGTCTGAAAGTACCAACATTTACCCATTGAAACCTGGATTTGCCCAGATTTTTTCTATACTGACAGCTCCCACACCACACTACCTATCCAGGGAAGTGTAGAGATGCTTACACAGCCTCTTGGACCAGGGACCAACAGCAGACATGTGGGAATTGCTGCTCCTGGCCAGAGACACTGAGCCTGAGACTTGTGCCTTTTCATGGCCATATCACACCACTGACTCAAAGCTGTTATCCAACACATGAACAGCCAGACCCTGCCCTTCCAGTCACACTTGCTGAGCTTCTTGCTTAGGACCAGAACAGCTGATTTGGTCATTTTTATGGTCATTTATGGTCATTTTTATACACTTCCTCATGCCTGGAAGTGTCCAAGGCCCCTTTGATCAGCCCAGTCCAGTGGAAGGTGTCCCTGCCCATGACAGGGGTGCTGGAACTGGATGGTCTTTAAGGTCACTTGCCACCCAATCCATTCTGTGATTCTCTGTGCATACTTGGAGATTCTCTACAGATCTCCAGCCTCTCCAGGACGTTCTGGTATACAGAGGTCATTGAAATAAACTCTATGCCCTCATAAAGGTCAGACTGCTCTAGAAGTTGCTCCTGCCAGGACAGATTTGGAGAAAAACAGTGCAATATCACTACACTGCCTTTTGTTGACAACAGCCTGGGGGTAAAAGAAATTTTTTTATTTCCTTTGCCAGCCTCCCATTCTTCTATAGGCCTAGCAAATTCTCTCAGACAGCATGAGCTTATAATTTCTCCCAGATAAGTTATTTCACAGGCTCAAGCCTTTGTGTTCTATCCCCCAGAATGACTCTGTGAGAGCTGCCATAGCCCCCAGCTCTTTCTGCACCTGAAGACATGTCCTTGAAGGACTTCAAATGCTTATGAAAACTGAAGAAGGAAATGTAGTCAAAAGCTAGAGTTTGAGGAAGAGAGACTCGAGGTGTTAACATTCAAGCAGGAGAACAGAAAGAAAGAAAATGCTGCATAATTACCTTCTGCTATTACTTTTTTAAGGTCTCAAAACTCAAGATCTTTCCCATTTCTAAGAAAAATTACCTTCAGCAATAAAACAAAAATTGATGTCTCCTGGGAGGCACGTAGCTATAAGGGTGACCAAACTAGGAAACACTCAGCAGTTCTACCCAGACTTAGGAACAGCTCTGTGCATAACCCACTGCTGCCTTACACAAGGCTCTCTCTACCACTCTTATCCCCCCTCCAAAAAACAGGCAATAGTCCTGCTGGGGACTGTCCAGAGCTTTCTCTACCCCTTGCTGATTGACTTAACAAGACTTTGGGAGGAGCAAACTCAATATAATCTCTCTCCAGCACAGCCCTCTCTACCTCTGCTCAACTCCAGCTGTCTGGGATTTTTGTGATGGGCTGTGTCTGCTTTCTTTTTAATTACTGTTTTGCTTATATCTCTGAGTTTTAAATTCCTTTTTGTTATTTTTCCATCCATATTTTTCACTCCATATTTCATGCTGCTTCTTCTGTTTGGTAACACCCTCTCACTGTGGGTTTTGTGTTAGTAGTCCCTGCCTGCACTCTGTCCTGCAGGGTCTCCTGATGTTTCTCTTTCCAATGAAGTAGTGGGGTCTGAGGTCTTCAAAACAAACCCAACAGTCACCTTCTCTGTAGCATCAGGGACTGATGGGTGGTTGGACAACTCTAGAAGTGTATTTCTAACCAGATGGGAATGCTAATTTATCCTCATGAAAACTGGGTGGTGCTTGGTAAGTAGGAACAATACACTGGCTGGCTCTCAGTGTTTTACAGCCCTTAAAAATAATTTTAGTAGTACTGACTAAACTCCTTCATAAACAAATTGAGAGCAGGGTCTTTCCCCTTTCGCACTGGCTCTGGGGCAGAGGAGAGCCTGACCAGGGTTTGACTAATGGTGAGGATCCAGTCTCTGCTCCATTTTTGTGGGCACCTGTGAAGCTGTTGTGAAGTCCTTGGTGGGATTTTAGACTTCAGTGCAGCATACCTTGGGCTGGGAAGAGCTGCACCCCTCCCTGTGAGTGCCTCACAAGGCAAAGTGAACTCAAAAGGCTGTTGAAATGACCAGGAAAAAGTGTGCACTTTTTTTTCCACTTTTTTTTGGTGTGTTTATCTTTCCACCAAGCCTAAAAAACCTCTTGATTTTTAAATTTATTTTGTTTATTAGTTCCAATCTGGTGAAACCCAGTTTTAAAAGCACACCATCCTAGGACCAGAGAACGGATTTCAGTGTTCTCAACATTGCTATAAATAGTACATCAGCAACCAGCATGACTTGTACAACTGCTTTAGCCAGATTGCAAATCTGAAGGAAATTCAGATAATATTTAGCATGAGAAAGGGTTGTTATATTCATTGTTATGGAAAGGAAGGTCCCCAGATAATTTTAAAATTCTCTATCATTATAAAAAAAGTTTATTTTATTACATTAATAATCTCCTGTTTTGAGGTGTTACCAATAACGACTTCAGCACATGCTGACAAATGGTTAGCAAAATTTCCAATTAGATGCAGAGACCACTTTATTAAAACCTGAAAATTTACAGCACTGCTTCTTGCTCAACCTCAGAACCTGGAAAAGCACTTGTGAAAACTGTAGTCAGTGTGAGGAAANAGGCTGTTGAAATGACCAGGAAAAAGTGTGCACTTTTTTTTCCACTTTTTTTTGGTGTGTTTATCTTTCCACCAAGCCTAAAAAACCTCTTGATTTTTAAATTTATTTTGTTTATTAGTTCCAATCTGGTGAAACCCAGTTTTAAAAGCACACCATCCTAGGACCAGAGAACGGATTTCAGTGTTCTCAACATTGCTATAAATAGTACATCAGCAACCAGCATGACTTGTACAACTGCTTTAGCCAGATTGCAAATCTGAAGGAAATTCAGATAATATTTAGCATGAGAAAGGGTTGTTATATTCATTGTTATGGAAAGGAAGGTCCCCAGATAATTTTAAAATTCTCTATCATTATAAAAAAAGTTTATTTTATTACATTAATAATCTCCTGTTTTGAGGTGTTACCAATAACGACTTCAGCACATGCTGACAAATGGTTAGCAAAATTTCCAATTAGATGCAGAGACCACTTTATTAAAACCTGAAAATTTACAGCACTGCTTCTTGCTCAACCTCAGAACCTGGAAAAGCACTTGTGAAAACTGTAGTCAGTGTGAGGAAAGCAAAGATAATGTGTGAATTGCCTGCAAGAGTGGGGGCTGATGTTCAGAGATGTTACAGGCAGTTTTTTGAGGGCTGTAGATTCTTGCTTTCCCATAATTTACACTTGGGTAGTTCATTTTATGTTTCTGATCCCCAAAAGTAGGATGCAGAGAACTGCTCATTTCCTAAAAGTTCCTTGAAATTCTATTGCAGATGACGGGAACTGGTGCTGTGCTTGAAACTCCTCTATCCACCCATCACGTACTAATTAGGTGCCTTTTACAAGAACATCTAAGCAGTCTTTAATGCCTTACATGCCCAGGCTTTCACCAGTGGAACCTGCTGAGTGTTTTGATCTGATTTGGAGCATCCCCCCTTGCTGCTTTGACCTTGCCTGGGCTGCACACCAGATGATGCTTTCCCTCTCAGCCTGGCCTCATCTGCAGCCCTGTGCTAGGGGCACCCACTGGAAAGGATGACGTGCACTTGAACTTTCCCTGGCTGGAGAAGAGGCTGAATTTTCCTCTCATGGTTTGTGTGAGAGCTCAGACCAGCAGGTAGCAGTTTTAAGGAGAAGGAGCTGCTGTTCTCAGAAGTGATGGGACACCAGCTCCTGACTCCAGGCTATGGGTGCATGGGGAGTTGGATGGGTATCCTCTGGAAAGTGATGGTGTTTGGGATATTTCCCTTTGCATTTTTATTACCTGTCTTACATAGCCAGCTGTGAAAAACACCTTCTAAGTTGCAGGGTTGTGCTGGTGTGAATTTGGGGATTTTGCTGGATTTGTGTTTTCCACGTTGTGTTATAGGACATTTGCACCTACCATGCTGCCAAAGCTTCAATCCAGACTGAAGGAGATAAATAAATGCTCCCTTAGCAAGGAAAGGATAGGTAAGATACCTCTTGGGATACAGAGATGTGTATGCAATATGCCTACCTCATCCCCCCTTAAGGATATAAGTGGTGTGAATGTGCTTTATACCAGTATTGAGGAACAAAGTTTGGGTTTGTGGTATTTCTCCTTCAATCCTGGAGCTGGCAAGGTGAGCCCTCCCCACCATTTGGCTAGCCCTGACCCTCTAATTCCTTACCCTGAAAAGAGATTTTTCTCATGCAAGCCAGCACTAAGGTGGGTTTTGTTGTTGCTCTTGTGACCTAAACAGGCACTGGGTCAGGGCACAGCGTGGGGACATTTCCCTCATGGGGCTGGGAGAGCTGAGGGTATCATCTCCATGCAGGATATGATACAAGCCCCTTCCTCTGTACTTAACCCAAAGCAGCTCTGGTTTCTGCAACTCTTCCTTGGAGCCAGTGCACTGACATTTTCTCCTCTTCCTTTAAGGAAAAAAAGAAATCTAGCATTGAAACATTTGCTTTGGTAAAGGATGAATCGGAAAAGTAGGTCAGATTTGAAGGATCCCAGCCCTGACAGTGTCCCTTCTAGAGCTCCAGACCCAGGTTTTTGGGGAGAGACTGAATATGACTGCAGCAGTGCTTCTCATGCTGATTTGTGCTCTTCATGTTCCTGTGTATAAAATCACCCTCAAAATTCCCAGGACAAATTATATCCCCATGATTTTAAGGCACGAATTTGGTTGCCAGTGATACATTTGTAAAATGAAGTTACTCCTTTGAAACTTAGCTGGGTTTTACCATGAAGCAAGGTGGTTTTTTTCGCTTTTAAATAGTCTAAGCTAAATTAGCTGGAACCTAATTACAAAATACTTTTGATTAAAGTCAGACAATGTGCTCTGGAAGCTAGGATCAAAAATGACAAGACAGGACGGCAGTGAAAGATTAAGAAGGAAAAGAAAAATGAGTGATTAGTTTTTAAAATCAAACCAGAATCGCTTTTTGTACATGGAACAAAGGCTGCAGCCAAGTCAGGCAAACCTTTTGGTCTAAGGAAAACTTGACTTTCAATAATATAATTTTTAATTTTATTTCACAGACATATAACTGAAATCCAAAAAGAAAAACTAAAGATTATTTCTGCATCTATTCTTAGAGATCAGGAGAGAAATAGTCGTGAGCCTTGTGTGAGATCTGGAAATCTTACTAATAGTTTGACTTACAGACATGATACTTTTGGTCAACATTAGCTGTGCAGCCAAGCAGCTGGCTGCTCTTGCCTTAATCACTGAACCTTTAGAAACTACTCCATAATTATTTTCATGCCATACTCTGAAAATAACCCTGTTTAAAGAAATTATGCATGTTGCTAGAAAAACAAGTGCTGATTCAACAAAGCTCCTTTCAAAAACACTTTTGTACCTTTAGCTTAATAATGAGCAATAGCCTCATTGCTCTGCTGATCTGAATCCTGAAAACTTTTTATTGTCTGGCAACACATTGAAATGTGCAGTTTTTTCCAAGCTATTTTGCTCTAAAACAAGCACATGTGGGTTTCTGTATGCAGACTTTATTCAGCTTCTGAGGATGGAATATCCTGCAGTCCTCTGGCATTTCAAGTTATTTATCTTAGCATACAGTGAGGGGGGATTGATGTCCATGCTTGGCCCTATCATCTGCACACAGGGAAAACTGAGAAATGAGATTCCCTGGGAAATTAGGTTTAATAAGGATTATTTATAGCCAGCAGTGTACACCTAGGATTTGAAAGTGCAGTGGAGGAGGGAGATTATGGGTGTTGGAACCTGGCTGGGACCTAAGTCTGGTCTCTCCCATGGATCACCATATGTGATTCCTGGCCATATGGAAGGCAATTCTTGGCTATCCCAAGGCCTCATATTTTGCTGCTATTCTGTTATTAATTTTTAGAGTGAACACACCAAAAAAAATGAAGCCAAGCCATGAAATGACTGGCAATTGGCTTTGGGATGGGTGAGTGAACTCTGTGCCAGGAAAAGGTGAAAAGCTCCCTGGTGCAGAATACAGCCCCAGGGGAAAATATTGAAACCTAATCAAAATGACTGGGAGATTTAAAAACAACTGAAAGATCCAAGAGATGGCACCAAGCTCTCCTTTCTAGGAGATAATGTATTGCAAACAAATTTGATGGAGACCCTGAGAGGATGAAGTGACCCTTGACAGTGTGGATCTCAAGAAGAGTGACAGGTAGAGTGTGAGACTGAGGCCTGGCTGGAGCTGGGAAATCTGGTGTGCTAAGTGCCATATGGTCCTCCTAGCGCGTGTGCGAGACCTCATTTCCACACCCAACTGCTCACAAAAAAATTGCACTGGTGCTATCACCAGTTGCCTTAAATTTGCTTCAAACTGGGTGACCCCACCATCTGGCCCTTGCTGCTGCAGCTTGGATGACCCATGGGTTGTAGGCTTTGTGCTCTGCCACATGCAAGGAGAGATATTTTTCTAATATTCACACATTGTGCAGACACCTGTGTGCAGATACACCTGGCTTACATTTAATGTCCAGCCTAGGAGAACAAGAGATTACCCTTATCCTTTCCACATCAGCAGGTGGAAGTAAGATTTAAATCAAAGACATCCCAAGGAGAAACAAAGCCTCAGTGCCCTTTTCAGCCCCTCAAGGCTGGCATGGCTCTCACTGCTGCAGCCCTGGGCAGGGGCAGGAGCACTACCATCCCTTAAGTTAGTGTTCCCACCTTGCAGTGGCTATTTCTCCATTCCCAGAGGGAAAATTTGATCCAGAGCCATGTGCTGAGGAGTGGTGCTGGCACAGTTATGTTTCCATGGATCTGCTGCTTTCCAGCCCCACGTGGTCTGCAGACCATGGGTGTGCAGCAAAAGCCTGAATTCACTTGGTCTGGGGCTTAGACCACACTGTAGGAAATTCTTTACGAGAACACAGGTTCAGGCAGCCTGAGAGAAGTCTAACACACATCTCTTGGCAGAGCCCTTCTAGAAAACCTTTCCAAGGTAGAAATGAGGGGTAGGCACATATTGATGCTTTTCCTACTGACACATAACATCTAACAGATGCAGTTCTAACACTTGCCATTAATCAGGGAAGCTTCCCACCTTCTAGCCAAATGAAAAATCAAGGTATGTGCTTCCTAGAAACAGCAAAGAAATCACTGCCTGTAGCTAGACAGAATGCTAATCCTGAAATTAGGACTCTAGCTTTTAAACTTGCCCTATTAGGACTTGGGCCAATTAAAATTTTTTTTTTGATGAGCACTAAAGCTCCACTAGTGTCCTGTGGAAAACTTTGGCCCCCAGCAGTGATGTAGGACTGGCATGGCTGCTTCCCCTTACAGCACCGCTGGACGCTTTCCAAGGAAAAGAATGGGCAGGAGCCTCCTGTGTGTGAGAGATTCTGTGCTATGAAATACTCTGAGCCTTTCCAGCCTATTCTTCATTCAGCATGGAGATTTGTAACTGCACCTCTCTGGCTTTTATTGATTAATGCATGTCCAGCCCAGTCATCCAGGTGTGAGAAGAGTGAATATAATGTAGTGTCCTGGGGTACAATTTCTTGCTGTATCACCAGTAATTGCAGACTTATCACGTCTGCTAAACTGAACATACATTTCAGAGTGTGTATTACTTTGTAGGATCAAAAAAGTGTGGAGCTTTAATGTCATTTTCAGAGCAAGGTTTGTACTAGGATGCTCAAGACCTGGGATGGAGGTGCTCTTACTTCTGAGCTGACTGAGAGAGTATTTAGAAAGAGCAGCTGTGAAAGCCAGAGACACTCTGCCGTATCTAAGAACAAATACTAAGAGCTGTCTGGAAGAGTTAATAATGGCAAGAAGAGGCACTGAACACTGGCTATAAACCCAGGTTCCTGCCATGCTTCTGCAAGGATTTCCAGGCAGTGGGGGAGCTGAGGTGGGGATGGCCAAGCACTGAGGAGCACCAAGATGAAACACAGCTGAGATGGTGGAGAGGGTATGAGGGAAAAACCCCCAAAACAACATGAGGGAGCTCCTATGTCTGCTGAAAACCCAAGTGTGCTGGCCTAGAGAGCAGTGGGGGAAATCATCCCAGTTTGCAATCTGCCAATGGTAAAGGTTTTAGGAGCATTTGCTTTTGTTTTCCTTTCTTTGACAATTTTTGAAAACTGAAGTTCAAGTGCTACTAAAATCTCAGGCTTATAGTTGGAGGTAATTTTAATAAAGGGTTAGTGAATTAAGCTTCCAGTTGTCTGTGGTAGTCAATGGACATGGGGAAGATGTTTTTTTCCAGAATACACTACTGATAAAATTAAGGAAAACATATTCTCCATATCTTCCCCAGTCTACTGCTAAGTTACGGCTTTACTAAATGTTTCAGCAATTTTTTGAATCTATCAGGAGGTTTTTGAACTGCTTCAATACATCCACAGCTGTAAGTCTCTCCATGAAAGAAACCTATTAAAGGAAACAGCACATGAGAGTCACAGTAAACAGCAAGTGATGAAACTTCCCACAGCCAAGGGTTCTGCTGGTGGGAATACCAGACACGAGAGCTGGAAATCTCTGCAGGAGGGAGAATGGTTACCCTGCTGCTCTTGGGGACCACACTAATTCACACTCAATGATCCTTGTGGGTCGTTTCCAATGCAGGCTATTCCACTATTATTTCTTCTTCAGGCATGAGAACTGAAGGCAGGTGGCTTGCAGTGACCTGGCTCTGCTTCTCCATACCAGTGGGAGAAGTTCTGGCTGAAAGTCAGATGGATGATTGTGCATCCCTGCCTGCTTGTGCACCTTGGAGATTGATGAATGCTCTGTCCTTCTGCCTCTGTGAGGGGACTCTGCCTCCCACAGCACTAGGCCACCAGCAGGCAGTTCCTAGAATTGCTGAGAAGTGTTTTGTATTTCCTAGACATTGTTATATAAATAAATAAAAGCATACTTGACAATATTTTGTAAGGAAAATTACCCATTTTCCTTTCCTGTTTTTTTTTCCTAGGGTAGAAAGAAAGGAGCACAGAAAATACAAGAACTTTTAATTGAAAGAAAATTAATATAATTCTGACCTGAAAGCTGTTTTTCATATGGTTAAAAAAATAAAAAAATACTTAAATTTTAAAAAATCTGGACCCAGTCCCACTGCTACCAGACTCCAGCTGAGTTTGTCACAGATCTGAGATTTTGACACAAAATTGCCCGCTACAAGTTACAGTAAAAACTTCATAAATTCAGCTTCTTCTGACTCTCCCTCCCCCTCCTCCCATCTTATTTACTCCAAGAATGCATTTAGATTATTGTTTGGGGTTTTTATCATAGACATTTAGTTTGAGCTAAACTAATTGACTTATTTAACTTTTGCAGATGGCTGATTCCTTACAGAGAGTAAAAGCTTCAGGTATTTTTTAGGCACATCTCTGACCTACTTATGGCTGAAATCCTATTTGAGCACTGGTGTCCTTCTGCTGGCACAACCGGTTATCAGGGTGGCAGTGAAGTTGAAGATGCAAATGTTTGCAGTCTCGAGCTCTCAATCTGGAAGCTGTTGTGCTCTTAAACGGGGTGATGGATTTGTGTCCTGAACCTTTACTGGGACAGGGATTTGCTCCATCGCAAAATCCTCACAGTGCCGTTTTACTGTCACACGGAGCTGGAGATGCTGTCAGTGAGCGTGGATGGACACAGGGAACCTCCGCTCCTGCCGGGCTGTGCCACCCGGGATGCATTAGAATTGTTAAGGCTCTGCTGGGAAACGAGGCCAGGACAACAGCAAGGCAGAAAACGCTGCTCTGCTGTCAAGGAAATGCTCGAAAAGCAGGAGGGAGCGAGGGCTGAGAGCACAGAGCTGCAGCCCTGCGGCCGCGGGGGAGGCGAGCGAGTTCGTCCCGGGAGGGGGAGCGGGGGAGAGGGGACGGAAGAGCACAGAGCAGCGAGTGCCATCCCTAAAATATTAATAGTGCGCGCGGGGAGGAGGCAGTTTGTTCTCTATTTTCTTTCTGATTTTATTTTTCCCGATGCCTTCCTCCTCCTTCCTACCAGAAATAAAAATTTAAAAA
>VZTT01076639.1:0-10472 GCA_013400855.1 Buphagus erythrorhynchus | reverse complement strand
CGCGGGCCCCGCCCGGCTGCTCCGCCCGGCCTGCGCGGGGGCAGCGCCGCGCATCCCGGCTGCCGGGCAGTACGGACGGACGGACGGACAGACGGAGGCTCCGCCGCTCGGCTCCGCTCCGCTCCGCGGGGCTGAGGCGCCATGGAGGCGGTGGACCAGGTACGCGGAGCCCCGGGGGCTGTGCTGCGCTTTGCTGGGCTGGGCTTTGCTGGGCTGGGCTGCGCTGCGGGGCGCGCGGAGCGGGCGCGGTGCTGACCCCTCTCCCTCTCTCTCCCTCTGCCCGCAGCTCGCCTCCGCGGGCACTTTCCGCGTGGTGAAGGAGCCGCTGGCCTTCCTCAGGGTGCTCGAGTGGGTGAGTGCCGGGCTGTGAGGGGTTGCGGGGGGGCTGTCGCCAAAGTGCGCGCCCGGCGGAACAGGTGGGAGCTGGGCCGGGCTCAGGGACAGGGACAGGGGGCGAGGGGCCGCGGACTCGCGTCCTACAGCGCTGTGGCCGGCGGGGCGGGCTGCGTTTGTGGGTGAACCACCCCCCCCCATCCTTTTGCTGGCTGCAACCGAATTAAAAAAACAAACAAACAACAACAAAAAAAAAAACGACACCGAGGAAAATAAAATCCTCGTTATGCATTTAGCAAACTTGTCTCTGGGCCGAGCGGGGAAGGAGGCGGATAATTGGTGTGCGGAGCAATGTCACTGTGTGTTGCTCTGATGCTCATTCGTAGTGAAGTCTGCAGGTCAAATGACATCCATCGCCAGTAGGTCTGCGGGAGCAGAGAGCCTCTCTGAACGGAAAGTTCAGAACATGTCATGGAGGATTAATCACATTCCCCTAACGCTGACTGGCTGGGGAATTATGTAAGGCGGGTATTTTGGGGGGCGCATCCCTGCGCGGGTGCGTTTATCCACAGTTGGCACCTGCAACGTGCAGGGTGACTCTGAGAGGGTGTTTTGGTGTGCTGGGGGCAGCTGCTCGCCCCAGACTCTGTCCCTGCCCACCAGAAGCAGCTCCTCTTCCCCGCTGGGCACCTTGAAGCATCAGGTCCTGTGGACTTGGGTGATGGGGATGTGGTGGTGCCATGGCCTGGGACAGGGTGACCCCGCAGTGGGGTCACCTGATGCGGCAGTGGATGGACAAGGTCTTTTGTGTTCTTCCCCCTGAGCTGTACAAACCCACCCAAGCAGTGCTGCTCCTGCCTCAAGGAGAAGGCAGGACATCCAGGGATGAATGCCAGGCGCTGGTCTGGGGGTGCTTGAGCCACTCTGCAGCGCTCACTGCAGGGCAGCAAAACGGGGAGCAAAGCTGTTCCTATGGCAAATAGCCACTGGGAGCGTGGTCTCTTGGCTGCCTGCCTGATGAGGCTATGTCTGATGGAGCTTGGGAAGCGAGCCCTTCAGGGAAGGACTCTGGGCTGATGGGTATGGGCTGTGCCATAGAGAAAATTGTTCCCGCCCCAGTCAGTGCGTTGGCATCCTCGGGACAGCCAGTGGGAACTCTTCTCTTGGCACTTTCCTGGGTCTGTAACTTCTTCCAACAGCCAGATATAAAAGCTGCCTTTGTCATGGTTGGAAGCCACAAGTAGAACTCTTCTGGCTGCTGCAAGTGCACGTTGGCTGTGTGTGTACACACACATGCACACGCGGCTGGGTGTAAGCAGAGCTCCTCTGACATGGCCAGAGTGGGACAGTCCTTGGCAATAAGGGAGTCTATGAGAAGGGTGCAGAGTGTGTTAACGTTTTAGATGATCTGAGAAATTGTTTTCTCTCCATTTGACATGTATGTGTAAGCACAGTTTAGTTTATGGTATTTCAGAGTGTGGAAGACCTTATTTTTTAAAATATACTTGACAGGCTTTTTGGATTGCTGAAATTCCATCTCTGTTCAATTAATCTTATTACTCCCATCTTCCTTCTCTTCTCACCATGCCTCCAAACTGCTGTCCACCTCTCTCTATCATTTCCAGTCTCAGCTAATTGTCCATCTCTCCCTCAGACTCCTTTTATCAGCCTAATCATAATTTTAAACTTTAAAAAAAGATCAAATGCTCCAGTCAATTCTGTGTCCACTTCCATGTCCCCCGGCAGCCTCACATACCTTGTTGCACTTGTTCAGAACAGTCAAATTACACCCCTTTACACCTCCCACTTGAGTCCTAGATTGCATCTGCAAGGAAATAAAGTTCATAGCCCAGCTGGTGACGCAGCGATTCTGGGCGTTGGGTGGCTCTCGTGCCTGGGGGGAGGCTCTGTGGTGTTGCAGCACAGATGGCAGAGCTGTGGGAGTTCCTCAGAAAGGCTGCTCGGGTGGAGGTGGTGCAGGCTGAAAATGTCCTCAGCTTGTCCATGCAGTCCAGCCTGGAATTTTCACTCTGGTTGTTTGGGTGGTTTGGGGTGGCTTATGGTGACTCTGGGTGAGCGCTTCTTTGTTTGTGAACCTTTGCTGCTGAAATTCGTGTGTTTGTGGGTGCACGCATTTGCGAGTCTGGAGGCAGCTGAAGTGGCTGTGGGTTTCTCAAATGTGAAATTGTAACTGTTGCAGAATCAATCTTTAGGTTCCAGTTTACCTGTGCTTTGGCTCAGACATGGACCTCTGTCTTGAGGAGCAGGGACCTTATCTGACCTTCTCAATTTCCTACTTTGATGGTCACCTAACACCTAGAGAGAAGCTGCTGAGATAAGGCTGATTCTTCTGAATATTCATAGCACTGTTACATGTTTTCATTTGTATTTCCCATGTACATTGTAATCTTATTTACAGAAAAGAAATTGTGTTTAAAAGCCATTAAGAGACAACATTGGCTCAGGCCTGGGAAAGGTCAAGAGGAAGGAAAGAAACCAAGAAATTGACTTGTAGCAATTATGCAAGGTTGCATTTTTTGAACTCTACTTTGGCAAGAAAGCATAAGGATAACAAATCTGAGCTTGGAAAAATGCACACAGCTGTACTGGGTGAGGCCTGGGTGTTTCCAGCTTTGAGTCAACTCATGGCATATGCTGGGGGCAGGGAGGAGCTGTTTAAAAGCTGTATTTGTTCTTGCTTCTCTTTACTCCCTTGGCTGTGACTCCACAGATCTTTCCATGAGAAGAATGTTCTTGTGAAGCTTATTTCTCAGATAATCCACTGTGGCACTACAACCAGTAGCAATGTCACAAACACTCTTACCACTTCATTTGAAAAATAGCTCTCTTATACATGCACCTGACAATAATGAATAAGGAAAGATGAAAGAGAAGAAATATGTTCATTCGTCTCCCTGGATTAATTTCAGTCCTGTGACTCTCTTGCATGAAGCATGTGTTT
Organism: Buphagus erythrorhynchus; assembly: GCA_013400855.1. Lineage (NCBI taxonomy): Eukaryota > Metazoa > Chordata > Aves > Passeriformes > Sturnidae > Buphagus > Buphagus erythrorhynchus. The sequence goes on along the minus strand of VZTT01076639.1, from coordinate 7,177 downwards.
AGACTGCTTTTATTGGGGTCTGTAAAAATTAAGCAAGACAAGCAAGTTTGTCACTTTTGGTCCATTTGTTTGCACTTGCTGCCTCTCTGGAGCCCTAGAAGAGGAAATTAAGTGAAAAGCAAGGTTCTCCCCATGCAGTGTAATGGATATAGGAACTACCTGCTCAGGCTGTTACTGGCAAAAATATTTTTGTAAAAACGGGAACTTTGTATCCCTAGGCTGCAGGGGGAGGCATGGGTGGTGGGGTGTGTGGGTGTGTGTGTTTCATTACATTGTGAATTGCCACAGACAACTTTCCTTCTGCAAACCCGAAGCAAACTGATACTTATCTGGTTTCCTGTGAAGTAACAGGAGCTGCAGTGCAGTCCATGATGTCTTTCCCTGTATTCCTCCATAAATAGCAGGGATGCAGAAACTCCTTCTTTGTGCCAGTCGGGAGATGCTGTGATTGCCTTGATGGCTATCTATAGATTGGTGTTTTAAAATACCTTGCAGTGAGCTCCCATCTCCACCAACTTGCAGCTGTGTCTGGGCTGGTATGGGCAGGAGGTATTTTTGGGACAAAGGCCACACTGTAACTTTGTGTAAGCCAGTGCAGCTTTTATCAGGGCACCTGTGAATCATTTATGTTGCAAGACAAATCATGTGGACACTATGTTTTTTCTAAATAGGATGACTTGGAAGTGAATGTTAGGATGTTCAGTGAACTCAAATGTCTCTGAGTTGTTTTATTTCTTGCCTTTATGCAAAAAAATAACAAACGTTGCAGGACTTACATGACTGGCTTTCATCACTGCTCATGAGCATCTTCATGGGATGCACCAAAGAGTTCCAAAGCATTGCAGGGCATTTGGACAACAAATCTCTGGGGGAAAGTGGATGAAGATGGTTTGAAAAATCTGTATGTGGTGCACATGGACCTAGCTAACCTTGCTTTGCCTCCTTGCTTTCACACTGTGATCACTTGACTGGTGAACCAGGAAAAAAAGCCAGCCTGTTGCCTGCCTGGCAAGAGTCAAGCTTGCTTTGATGGCATAGATTCTGAAAGGGTTAGCACCCCTTGCCTTGCACACAGATGTGTGTTCAGAAGGCAAAGGGAATCTGAATCTTGAAAGACTGATAATAAGTCTTGTGCTGATTGCTCATCTGGCCGTGGAGTGCTTTTGTTGGATTATATTTGCATGCATATGAATGGACATAAGTAGCTGCGTGCTTTCAAGTGTGCCTTAGAAAAGCCTAGATATCTTGAGATGCTGAAAATAAATGGGAAAGAAATAAGAAGGTAATGCTTGCATGAAGCATGTGTGATTGGTAGTTTGCTCTGTCTAGTGTATTATGGGCTTGAGATGTTTATAGTTGCTTGAGACTCTTCATCACATTTGCATATATTTGTTTGATATTTGCTTAACCAGAAGGCTGCTGGCTACTCTGGTATGGGCAGAGACTTAGTTGATGGAGCAGGTTTAGCTTGCTCAAGCTTAATGCTCCTCATGAATGCAGGGTGGAAGAGTTGGGTGTTTGATCTTCTCTACCCACATATTTAAAGAAAAGCCTTTAAAAATACTAACATTTTTTATTTTGCTTATACAATGCCAGGATCAGATGCTGCATTTAGTGCTGGGCCCATCCATCTTGATGTGTAAGAAGCACATACACATGTTAAAAATATATTGTCAAGTCTTTTGATGTCTGCCTGGGGATGTAGGTACTTAGCTGTTCTTGTAAACTGGGTCCCAGTTGATACCTCAATGGTCTTGTATGTGTAGTGTCAGGTCACTAAAACATGTGCCACTAAATCAAAAAATGTAAATCCATTTCTATGGTATTTTAATATTAGGAAGGTAATTACCGTGTAACTAACCCTTCTCTGTAAGCTGTCATTAATTGGATGATTTCTTATAGGCAGCTTAGCATAATGCATGCAAAATACACTGCAGCTCTGGGCAGGCAAAAATTGCCACGATGAACCAACAAGATGTGAACATCCAAGAGACCTGAGCCATGGGAACAGGCTTTATTTGTCCTTGGCTTTGGGCCTGCAATTTCTGAGCACTTATTGGGGTAATCTGCACGCAGGGTACTCTGTCAGACAAGTTATTTTTATTAGGAAGAACCCAGGAAGCAGATTTTGCCATTAGACATCAGGCTCTGTGGTGTGCAATAGGAAGGATCTGAAAGTTTTTGTAGTCTCACTGAAGGCAGATGTGGAAGCCATATGTCACTCTGCCAGTGGGACTGGCACAAAGGCAGCAGAAGCACTAGCAGCACCCACATGGTGTTTTACTTTGTGCACCTAAAGTCTCAACTTCTGTGAGTCTCATGACTCTGAAACCTCTGGCTTTGATAAAAGATACAGTTTTAGATCAAGGTAGCAGAAGAAAGATGGGAGCTCTAAACCCAGAACACAAGTGAAAGAACAAGAAATCTGCCTCGTGTTCCCACGTTTTATGCAGTCTGCAGAGAGCTGGCTGCTTTGCTGTTCACAGCCATGATTATCTGCATGTGTATCTGGTTGGAAACTGAGAACTGTGTTTATCAGCAAGTTTCTGTTAAAGTGGTACAAATGCTGATACAGGGGAAGAGAAAAGGTCAGCAGTACCTGACCACATTGCAAATAAATGACATCTTTCATCTGGAAAATGCCTACCATTTTCCAATTTAGGACCAGGTTGTGATCATGGAAGAGCTGATTTTAAAAGGTTGCTTAATAATTCATTTAAATCCTGATGTTTCTCAAGCAGCCCAGGGTGCAACCTGATATAAAATAGTTATGTAGTAACACATGAAGATGAGAGACAGGGCTCCAGGAGCAGGACTTTTTGGAGTTACATGCTGCTGCTGTGGAAGTACCTGGGAGAAACTAGTAAAATCTCATGGTAAGACATTTCAATGGCTGCTCTTATCCAAGTGCAGGTGTTTGAAGCATTGGGAATAGAAGATGAGGAAAGAGAGTCATTAATGCTAAATTTAATTATATATGCAAACCAGGTTTCTATGAAAAGAACAACAAAAATGATCTGATTTTCAAACTAGCAATAAGATGTGTGGAGATAGAGGGTTCAGCTGTTAGACAAACACAGTTAAAGTCTCCTTGACAATTTTTATGAGGGCAATGTTTCAGTCATCACTCCTGTAAATCAGCATCTGCATAATTGGAGCTCTGGGTAAAAGCCCTGCATGTTGACATCTCTGGATTCAGATGTTGCAGTTGGGAGAGGACAGGCTTGGAGATGCTTCTGATGAAACCCTTTTTGCTATTTGGATTCTTAGGTCTCTGGCTTAACCTGCATTCATGGCAGGTGTGATCCCAAGGGGCAGGAGACGTTGCTTGGTGAAGTTCTCCATTGTGCTCCAGGGGAGAGTACCTTGTCCTGAGCAGGGAAAGAGGAGAGGCAGGAAGCAGCAAACACTGGGCTCTGCACAGGGCTGGTGGTGGACGACAAAGCAGCACCTCTGCAAGCCCAGCTTTCCCCTTGGGCACTGAATAAAAATGCTTCTAAGTATGGGCTTGGGGTGCAGTGTGGAAAACAGCACTTGGCTGTCTGTCTGTCTGTCCAGCCCAGCAGCTGCCAGAGGGGTCTTCATGGATTTTACTCCTGGGGGGAATCCACAGAGTGTTGTTAAGAACATTATAGAAAGGAACATACAGTGTGGAGATGCTGTGTTTAAGGTGTTTGCTCAAAGTGGCATATGTGCTGCAAAGTGTGACATTGTTGCTAAGGTGACAGCTTGCTTGCTTTTTGGCAAAAGCAAAAGAATACTGAATATAGGCAAACTGTAAGCTTTTGCTTTAATTTGCACAGTTCTGTCTTCTGGCCATTGTAGAGAATTTTCAGGTGTGTGTTTGGAAGCAGTATTTTCCCATTCTGAATACTTCACTCAGTTAAAAAAGTCAATAGTGCTTCCCATTCTTATGGAAAACCCTAAATCACATAAAATGATGGGAATTCCAATTATTATAATTGTAGGCATTATTTATGTCATTGAAAGGCTTTGATATCTAACATTTATTTAAGTAAGGAAGTATTCTCTAAGAATATTTTATATAACAGCAATATGACGTGTTGTGTCATTAGCAGCCTATGGATGCAGGCACATGGGTGAATGCTCCAGGTTTTTGGATGGGTTATTTGCATGTATTTGCAAGTGCTTAAACCTAAGCTGGAATGGATGGTGTGGGGAGAACTGTGGATCCGGCTCAGAGGCTGGTTGTGGTGGGAGGGAACAAAGTCTTGTGTTGGACAGTTTGGTGTGGTGAAGTATTTTCATTATGCTGCCAGGGGAGAAGGATCAGCAGAGGATTAGACTGGTGTGGCCCCGAAGGAGAGAGGGTTTTCCAGATGAGCAGCCATCTGTGGCATGAAGCAAATGTTATGGACCTCAGTGTTGAGAGCAAAGCAGAAAGGTCTCCCAAGATGAATGTCAGCTTTGGCCCTTACAGCACCAGGGTAGGTGCATGACCCAGGGAAAAGGCTCAGGAAAGGCAGAAAGTAATGTGCTCATTGCCCTTTATTGTTTTACCTTTCCCTTTTTCTGATGTTCTAATAGACAGATAAATGTGTTTCTCTGAGCAAGCTGTTCTGTCTATGCCTTTTCCAGAATGCCTTAGCATCTGGGAGAAGGCTGTGTTAGAGGCAGAGCCTGTGGGAGCTGTGAGCTAATACTGTGGGGAGCAGAGAGTGCTGCAGCCTGAGGCTTGGGATAAACACTGTGGGGGGCTGTGAGGGCTCCAGGTCCTAGGTGAGTGCTGGTGTAGGTCTTCCAGCCCAGTTTGGCAGAGCCATTGCAAGGCAGAAGTTAGTGAGGATGTTTTCATTGATCAGACCATGACACAGAGGGCTTTTGGAGAAGCCTCTTTAATAAGAATACCCCATCCTAGTCACAGAAATGTGCAGGAAGGAGGTAGTGTTAAGGAAGTAGGAGAAAAACTGAAGCAGGAAGATTTCAATGAAATGTTATACATTTTCAGAGGTGAGGTGTACAGTCCCAGACCTGCTATCAGAAATAAATCTGATTTGACTCTCTTGCAAAGGTCCCAACCTGTCAACTTGATCTTTATTCTATAAGAAATACCAGAGCCTGCTGCGAACAGCCTGACTGAATATTCACTAGAAGTACTCAAAAATCTGAAGTATTGAGGATGAAATTCTGCCCAGAAGATTTCAAAATGAAATGCTACCCAACATCAGCAAGATCATTGATACATCAGGAAGTAATTTATAGTAACAGCTCTACAGTAGCTCTTTGAATTTCAAAGAGAAGTTTATTGTGTTTGTCCTCAGTCTTCTCTTTTCCTGATGTTAATGCTCTGCCCTCCTGTGTAATTTCTCAGTAGATGCAAATCCAAAGTATCTTTGACTTGAAGTGATAAGCCCCAGCTCAAATCCTTTGTCACGTGCATGTTGGGTGCTTGTATTGGGGCCCCATGTTTGCCACTGCATTTGACAATCTTCATATTAGGTGAAAAGCCTCTGTGGCATCCCAAACAGTACTAAAGAAGTAGCAAAATTTTCCTTTCTAGGTTCCCAAAGACCAAGAAGACATCTGGCTTCTTGGTTCAGCCTCTCTGAGGTGGGCTGTATGGTCTATGGCTGCCTTAAGCATTCAGCCCAAAATACCCCAGGAAGGCAGGAAATATCTTACAGTTATTGAACAAGCAAACTTGAGCATTACTTGAGCTGTTTTCAGAATAATCTTCTCCCTGGCTGTGTGCTGGAGGTATGCTCAAAGCAAAACCAAACAAGACAAGGCCCCCATCTGCATGCAAGTCTAAAACCACATCATTGTGTACCCCTGCTCCTCCCCACACAGAGGCCATGTTGCACACAAAACACCACTCCTTTGCATCAGTTTTTTACCTCATTTCAAACAGCCTTTGTATGGAGGGAAGGGTGTCTTGAAGTGGTTGAACATGGCAAGGTCACACCTCCCTGTTGGGACTGTAAGGGGGAATGATGCTCTTGGGTGTATTTTATGCCCAGCCCTAGGGGCTTAGGTTTGATACTGGAAATTGGCTTATTACTGCAGAATATGTATATAGCAATTATTATCCTTTGAAGATGAGCAGATTTGCTTAGAATTTTTTAGGGACTGTGCTTGAAAGCCAAAGCAAGCATGGGATTCCCCCACTGCCAAATCCAGCAGCTGATAAATCCGGCAGAGCTCTCCTGATTGCCATCTCCAAGGGCAGTCAGCGTGCTGGAATGGAATTAGGACCTGGTTTGAAAGAAGATGCCTGCCAAAAAATTAAACAATGGATGCCTTCCTGTTTAATTTTAACATTTTAATTAAATTCTTCACTGCTGCATGCCTTTGATCTTGGTGAGCTGATACACATGGTGTGTGCTGTTGTGTCGTAGCAGCGTTTCGTTCTAATCTTTCACGCAGATGCAAGGATGCATTTGAGGATGGATAAAAGTGCAAAAGCTTCTCACTGCCAAGTAATGACTGCATTGCAAGCTGCCTTTTCCAACTGGTGACCCATGGGCACGTGGACAGAGGGATTACTCACAAGTATGGCTCAGTAGAGTTTCTCTCTAAACATATTAACTCCCTTTTATTAATCTTCTGTGAATAGTGCTGCAAGAAGAGTTTCCTTGATGGAATTACTCATTGAGAGGGTTGAGGCCAAGAGTGGAGATTTGATTGCAAAAGGGATTTAATTTCAAGTGGAATAATTAATAAACTTTGATTCTTCAGTCAGAGAGCAGAAGCAATGCTGTATGTTGTTGGATGGGCACATCCATCGATTAATCCCAGCCAAGTGCCCAGTTTGGGAGCATTTGGCAGGCAGCTGTCTTTCCTTGCAGCCAGGCACAGTGTAGCAGGAAAGATATTGGAAAGAGTTTCCCCGTGGATATTAGGCTGGGGCAGGTGATTAAGGATCATGTGGAGTATTTGTCCTTTTTGATTTGTGTTGTGCCTAAGATGTCAGGGAAGAAACTGTCATTGCTACATCAAAAGGAGTCATTAGTAGAGCTGCTTTGGGAAAAGAAATTTAATTCTTAATCTCACTTTCCTTTGAAAACTGGCACTTGGGTAAGATCATGAATGGAGGAATATTTGTGACAGAAACTACAATATTTCAACATAAAATATATCTGTAAAGAGATATTCCCTACAGAAATTGTTGTATTCTCCTCCTCTGCACACCCTGCTGAGATGCCCCAGGCTCACT
>VZTT01076633.1:7865-23036 GCA_013400855.1 Buphagus erythrorhynchus | reverse complement strand
TTTTTTTTTTTTCTTTCCTCACACATTCTAAAAGGAGTTTTATGTGTATGATATCACGATATTACATATGTGTTATCAGTTATGTTTACTGCAATTCCCCAACAGCATTTTTCAACATGTAATTTCGTATTCATCCTTTCAGTTGCTGAAGCAGCTTTTAGGGACTTATAAATGTGTATTTTGTGGCAATTTTAGAAAATTTCAGGTGCCAACTTTTATTCAAAGACTCATCCTTAGTTACAGTCTCCCTGACTCTGCATATCTTAAGTATCAGTGGTAGGAGTTAGTCTGTAATGTAACTAAGAAGTTATTTTGTCCTCCGTCTCTTAGACTTTGCTTCCAGTGTAAAGGGGAGTTACATCTCAGCAAATGGAACAGAATTTTACCAGAGAGGACCCAAATTCTTTCCTGGCTGTTTGGATCATGTACATCATAGAGGTCTTGTACAGACAGACTTATTTGAATTGTCTTTTCTTTTTTAACCTTTGCCTTCTTATTTTAAATGGATGTGATGTTGCCCTTATGTTCTGGTGGGATTTTGTTAGATTGTTTTCTTTAGTTTATTTTGGGTTAGTGACTTTTTTATCCTTTGGGTTTTTTTAACCCTAGCTCCTAGAGTCCTCGAATTTCATGGACCTTTATTAGTTCAAACAGGTGAAAAGCCTTTTCTTGTATTTTTGACAATATTCAGTTTAAAATAAAACTCAAATACATTAAGTTAAATTATTTCAATTTCTTTCTCTGTAAGCTTTATCAGGTAATTCGTCAAAGATCTGCCTCATTCCTTGTTTGAGCTCTCTTCCATTCAGTTGCATCTCTATCCACAACTGTTTCCATCAGCTCTTATACAAGGATTTAAACTGCAGATCTATATAATATATAGTTAATGGTTTAATGGAAATTATTTTAGCATGCACTAGTTAAAAATAACTTGCACTTACTGTTCAGAATCCAGGAATTATGATGTTCTTTAGTGCTGTGTGTTCAGAAGGCACATTTAGCTAGCTGGCCACTTAGGTCCATTGTATCAAATACAGAAAACAAATTAATAAATAGGGGTCTGTTAGGATTATGACCTGTGCAGTGTTCACCAGAAAGACAGAACTGCTACTGCTTCTGCTGATTCAGAAGGTCTAATGAAAAATCTGTTGGAATCTTGGGGACACAATGATTCCTGGTGTCCCCAGGAATATGTATCAGCCTCTTAGGTGTAATTTGTTTGTTTGTTGGTTTGTTTTGGGTGTCTTGGCAGATGTTGTTGTTTGGTTGGGGGTTTTAGGGTCATATGTAGTTATTTTGTTAGCTTGTTTGCTACTTACACTCTTTGGGTGGTTTGGTGTGGGGTTGTTTTTGTTCTTGTATCTAACTTTGTATAAGAATGTCATCATTTCAAGAGTTCTTGTTCTCTAGACCAACAACCAAAACACCTTCACCTAACTATTTATGAAACATAATAGAAAATTATTTCAAGAAATAAGTTAACTGCAGCTGGTTTGTTCTTGGACAAGTCTTGGTTATTAAGCTCATTTCCTATTTTAAGCTATCCCATATTTGCCTTCTGTGTTGCCTCCTGTCTTACTGTTTGGGATACCAGCCCCTGGGACAAATGAAAATTAAATTCTGATCTTACAGAAGAACATGTTACTAGATTTTTAAAAGTGGTAGGTGTTTTTACTCCATTTCCTTAGTCTGTTCTTTAAGTCACGATGTCTAATGCTCACAACATGAGAGCCAAGCCCTTACTGTGAAAAGTAGCAAAACTTATGAGAGAAAGCAGATTTATTCATGTGGGCTCTACAGCCATGCAAAATTTGTGGCTTTAGAAGCTCTGTTAAGGACTTGATACATTCAGCTGTCTTGGTATCCAGAATATCTTTAGAGAACTATTTAGTGTGCTTTGTTTCCCTCAACGTGAGTAACAAGGTCATCACTCTTGATGTGCTTTTGCTTTTAAAGAATATAATCATTGGTATGTGTGGTTTTGAATTACAATGTATGTAACTTAGAGTGCAATTTAAATCAAATTCTGATACATTACAGTAGTTATTTCCATATCCTACTGTCTTTCCCCTGCCAATCTCACTGAGTAATATTCTAGACAAAATTAAGTCTTAATCTGTAGTATTGGTATGGGAAGAGTTTGTACATTACAGACAGTCGCAAAATATCCTTCCAGTTGTCCACTTTGTTTTTAAAGATGTTGAGATTCAGATGTATTTTAATTGTTCACCAAAAATACATTGTTACTATGAAATTAAAATGTGTAGGGACATGTCTAATATTCTAGTTTAGATTTTTAATGTTTAATTAAACCTGCTTTAGTCAGTTAGGATCCATTGAATGTGTGCCTTGCCTCAAAGTCCTAGCTCTCATGGCTTCTGTGATTCTGTTTGTCATTTTGTATGGCTTTAGAACAATAGATTTAAGACTTTTTATTCTTATTGAAGTTGAAATTTATCTTTATTCTAAATCTTTCATGTTTTAGTGGAATCTGCAATAGAAGTAACAATTTAAATCTAGAACTCTCTGGTGACCTTTTTTCTGGTATATCAAATATCGAGTTTGATAAACTTTTGTAATCATTTACTGCAGACAGGTCTTATGAGAGACTTTACCTTTGTATAGTTACATTTCTTGTGAACACAGGCACTTCAATTTAAAAGTTAAAGTAATTTTAATTTATGACTGTGATTGTATCCTTGATTTGCAGATAGTGACAATACTTGAAGCATATGATCCTTGACTACTGTTGATTCCTAAATATACAGGTTTTGGTGTCCACTTTTGGTGCTGGATAAGTTTTTCAACAGAGATTTTTGAGTAGTACATTATGTGTTTTACTAAACAAGTTATGGAAAAGAGAGTGACTTCTTAATGGTGTTCTTTTTGGTGTTTCTTTTCTCTTGTGTTCATATAAATAGTAAGCTTTTTATGCTATCTTAAAGTAGCTCTTATAAGTACTGTGGGTTTTTAGCAGCTTTTATAGTAATATTACAGGTTTTACAGTTTATAGGGAAACTATAATTTGCTGAGTGATCTCCTAAGTAAAATTGGGCTGGTTTTCTTTTACATGCTTCATGTAAGTGGGTACACATTTCTTTTCAAAGTCACTAGAAGTATAATGAATGAGAGTTGCAGATTAAAATGAAACAAGTTTTAAAGAAATTGCAATTCTAAAGATTTTTATGGAAACCCAAGAACTTTTGTCAAAACCTACTACATCTTTTCAGTTTTTCCTTTAAAATAATTAATTTCAGAGCACGTGAAAAGAAAAACAACAAAACTCTTCACAATGAAAAGCTTTTTTTGTGTTGTTGAATGTATTTAGGCAGCTGTAGATTTTCTCAAGCACAAATCTAACAAGAGGTTTACCAGGCCCAAGAAGTCTTACACAAGAAAACTATTTTTGTGTGTGAACAATAAAAATCTCACATATGCAACAGTTTTAGTCTAAATGCTTATGAGAAGGCATGGGCTTAGATCTTCAATTTGTGCCTATTAGCTCCATTTATTGAAAAAAGTGGTTTTGAAACCTGAATAAATAACCTCAATCAAACTCACTCTGTATTCTCAGATGAGTGTATTGAAACTTCCACAGAAGGAATATGACTACTGGTTATTTAACTTTTGAAACTACTTTTTGAGACCCAGTCACAATAGTTTGACAAAATCTCTTAGCAAAACCTGGAATAATTTCTTGTACCTTTAGGTACAGCAGAATCATTATTCAGTTTGTTTAAAAGAACGTGCTAGTAGTGACAATGCTATGTGTTCCACATGCTTTACTACACAAATAAAAAGGTTTGAGGATATCTAAAATATTATAGAAACAGACAAGTTTAGTAAAATAATTCAGGCTCTTTTGCTGGAGAATTTTATAAAAAAATATCTGGCTTTTTCAAGGTGCTAACTTTAGAGTTTCTAAAGTAACAGACAAGGATAAACAGCAATCAGCCACATTTTGCATTTAAAGACTTCAACCAGAAACTTTGTGCACACATTTAATTGATAATTATTATTATTATTAATAATAATCCCTAACATAAAGAAATTAGTAATTTAGCTTATTTGCTCAAGGGATGCATTTCTTTTTGAATAGAAGATATTAGCAAGTTAATATCTTCCCACTGTGGTAGAAAGTGAGTGAAAATTAATGAAGATAATAGGCTTTACTTAGATAATTTCATTATTGTCATAGCTTTACCTGCCCTGTTTTATGACTGCCTTATTGTCTGTAGTGAAATTATTATCTTAGCTCCACCAGAATTACTTTATAAAACAGCTAAAAGGGATCAAATTACATAAATCACATATTTTTGTACCTTATTGCTTTCATTAATTGCTTATGCATGTTGAGGGTTTGTTGGGGTTTTTTTGCTTGTTTGTTTGGATTTTTTTATATCACTCCCCTGATTTTGGCAGAAGTAGGAAGGCGATATTTTTATTTTTAAGACAGTCTGGATATCTACATTCCAATAGAAGCTTCTACCTGTGAACTCTGCTGATTCCTCATTTTTCAATGGATCATGTGATTGTAGAGAGAACTGAGGATGTCAAACCAGGAATTGAAACTTTTTCCTTTCTTAGATGATTGACTCCTCAAAGATACACCTCTGAAGGATACCAAGTTTATTTGTCTTCACTAGGACATGGCAGTAAACAGGGTGACATCATCTCCCTAAATATTTGTTCACTGGAATACTGAGGGACTCTACCAAAAATACTAGTAGGTGGTGACAGTTTCAAATTATGATCTTAAGAGACTGCGTATTTCATGGTGTTACTTTTAAATACCTCAGATAACATTGCTTTCATGAAATGTCATCTTCAGACAAGATTAACCAAAAGGAGAAAAAAAAAACTAAATTGGTCCACCCATGAAAATCACTCACTCACCCTCACCTGCCACAGCTGAGCAGAGGAGAAAAAATATATTGAAAGGTTCATGAGTCCAGATAAGGACTGGGAGAACATTGTCCAAGGGCAAAACAGCCTCATCTTAGAGATACAAAGAGTTTATTACTAACAACATCAGAGGAGGATAATGAGAAGAAAAATGAGCCCTTAAAAACATGTTTTCTTCCCCCAACCCCTCCTTCCTTCCCACTGACAGCACAGGGAGACAGGGCATGGGAGTTTTGGTCAGTTCATCACTGAGATTTTCTTCCCCTGCTCCAGGAGAGGAATCCTTCCTCTATGAGACCATGGGGTCCCTTCTACAGGAGACAGTTCTCTGTGAACTTCTACAGTGTGCTTCCAATCTCACAAGCAGCAGTCCTCCCAAAATTGCTGAAACATGAGTCCCTCCCACAGGCACACAGTCCTCCCAAAACTGCTGCAGCATGGGTCACTCTTCCACGGGGTGCAGTCCTCCAAGGCCAGGCTGCTCCAGCCTGGAAGCAGAGCCCCCCTCTCTGCACTGGTCTCCCACTGGATCACAGCATCCAGTGCATCCTCCAGGCATCCACCTGCTCTGGTGTGGGAACCTCCCTGATGGGCTCTGGGTGGATCTCTGCATCCCCCATGGATCCCCATGGGCTGTGGGTGGATCTCTGCATCCCCCATGGATCCCCATGGCTGCAGGGGCATACCTGCTTCACCATGATCTCACCTGCAGAGGAATTTCAGCTCCAGTTCCTGGAGCAGCTCCTGCTCCTCCTTCCCCACTGACCTTGGTGTCTCCATGTTGTTTTCCTTCATGTGTTCTCACTTCATCCTCTTCTCTGGCTGGAATTAAAACTGTGTGCCCCACTTTCTTTTGATTTTCTTCTTAAATGTCATCACAGAGACATTACCAACCTCTCTAATTGGCCCAGCCTTGGCCAGCAGCATGTCCATCTTCAGAGCCATCAGGGATTGACTCTGACAGACATGGTAGAAGCTTCCAGCAGCTTCTCACAGAAGCCAGCTCTGTAGAACCACCCCCAGCCCTGCTACCAAAAACCAGGCTGGGCAAAAACAACACAGTTTTCTGCCATTGAACATATAATGAGATCGTTTAGACAAAAAAATTAAAAACGCCTATGAGAAATGTTTTTATGGGAAATTCATTGTAGGAATTGAAAAAGCTCTTTGAGCAGAAAATTCTCTGCTAACTCTCTGGGGCAGGCTGTTAAACCTTTCTTGGTTTTTCTGTTGTATTAGTTCAATAAAAACCAGTAATATCAATACATCTACCACATTTTTCTGTGTGACATGAAATGCTCCCTTAACACTTGAATCAAGTAGCATCACTACTGCTGGTAGTAGCCAGACCTGCCAGAAAGCACATGTTTTTCTATTTAGCTTGCTAGGCATATTTGCTTTTCCTTCAGCTCTTCTTTTCTGTGTGACATGCCAGCATTTCTTCGTTCCATCACATCCTTATGCTTGCTTTCAGTATTCATTTTTTTCTAGTGCCAAATTTTTTGCCAAATGTTCTGTTGCTTCTGTGGATGTGTTTGCAGCAGGCTCCCTCTGAGTGTCTGTGTTTCATATTTGAAGAGCTCATCAGCAGGCATATAAATTCTCTTGCTGGGAATTTGTTTTCTTCCTCAAAGAGATCTTTGCAGCTTGATGTTGACAGCTTTTGTCTTCCCCTGAGGCAATTTTCTTTGGGGTCTCTGGGTAGTCTGTCATCTGCTTTTGTAGAAATAAAAAGGCAAACAACTATGCTAATTACTTTAAATATGGCTCACATGTAAAAATTTCTACTCGTGGCAAAAACCTTGATTTGACCCTTTTTTTCTGGACATAATCATTCAGATTGTGACACCTTGAAAGTATCTATGTTTCTTTAAAAAAAATACTAAATTGTGACAATTGTAATGCATACTATCTTTTGAACACTTCATAAATCTCGCAGCATCTGTTGCTTTGAAATACTCCTTTAACCAGGCTGAAAATGGAAATATTTCCGCTTATATTCCCTTGTCTTCTTCTGAGCCTCCTACCAGATAAGTGACAAACACAGACACGGGAGGGAGGGAGCGAGGGAGGATCCTGAGCTCCCTGAGAGCCCTGGATCAGTCCTTTTTCATAGATCAGCAGAGAAAGCTGCACGGCAGAGCGCGGGCGGGCCGGGGGAAGTGCGAGCAGTTTGACTTCCCTGCGACATTGGAGGAGGTGTGATGTGGCAGGTGGCAATGTAGCACTCTTGCAGAAACCAGTCAGGAGTAATGGGCTGGAAAATCCAAGGTCACCAGTGCAGTATCATCCTGGTGCTTGCTATTGGTGTTGCATAAAGCACTGGCTCGGATTATTTAATGCACAATTGGAGCGGGGGAAGGAAAAGGTGGAGGGCAGGACGTGATGCACCACAGTGTTCTTTTTTGCAGAGACTCTTTTTGGTTTTTTTTTGGTGAGATTTGTTTTATTTTAAAGGCAGATGCTCATTTGGTCTTTCATTTGACAGCTGGGCACTGTTATACATGGCAAATGTCACCTTTTCCTGAAGTCCTGCAGGCTTCGGTGCTGGCTAATGTGGAATCCAGCCCAGCTTCTGTTAAACTGTTAGGGCAGTTTTTAAATTTTTTCCTCTCAACTTAAATTCAGAAGCAATTTCCCTTTTTTTCAAGTGAGATTGAAAAGGATAACCAAGTATTAGGAGCAAGAAGTACTACCCAGTGAGTTTGTTGACAGTCAGCACTAGATGGCCCTGCTTGAGCAGGGACTTGGACCAGATGACATCCAGATGTCCCATCTAACCTCTATCAACCTCAAGTTCAAAATCCCAAAGGATTGAAGATATTTCTTTAGTGAATAAATCTTTTTCTTCCGTTTGAGCACAGTGAACTGCTTGCTCTTAACTTGCTCCCACACTCTTGTGTAGGCTCAAATGTCACTGCAGTATGATATGTTAGTGTGTTTCTAGAGACTGATGTAGGATGTCTGACTAAAAAGAAGGATGTGATCCTTGCTGCAGAGCAGTATTTTTGCTTTTTCAATTCAAGAGCTAATCGTACAACATTTTCAAAATTTTACTAACTAAAATGGGAGCTATTTGCAAATTCTAGCAGTAGATTATATAAACCATCATCCTAACTGTTCAAATGGCTCAGAATATGGTTTTGTTTGGGTGGGATTTTTGGGGCTTTCTTTTTTTACAGCAGGATCAGTTTTATCTTTTTATGGGAAGATTTAAAAAGGAAAACAAGGATCAATTTTGCAGTAGAGCTGTCAAAATAATTGTTTCTAGTTTGCACACGTGTGGATTTTGAGGGCCAAGGAGTACTGGCTTCAGACTGAATCTGAGAAATCACACATCTGAATTCTCTGACAAATAAGAACTTTCTGTTCTTTTAGACTTCTAGTTGTAACTGATGTTCTTGTCAGCATCCCAGATGATACCAGTAATGAAACTGCCAACATTGTCAACTCCATTGGGCTAGCTGCCTGTTTCTCTCAAGGACTGGAGATGCAGGACAACCAAGATAGCAGACTCCCTGGGGCTGTTGCTCTGCAGCTTCAGGAGTCCCTGGCTCTGAGGGAGACTTAATTGTGTCTGACTTAAAACAAAAGGTGCAGTTTCCCTGGCCCTTGGGCAGGTACATCAGGAATCCAGGTAAAAGATTAAACAGAGCTGATGATGCCTAAACACGATGTTTAGGGATCAGTTTTTCTTTGAAGAAACTTGACTTCATACAAATATCCCTGACTAGTTCTACCTTTCAAACCAGATCAGATATATCTGGTAGGGACTGTGCAGCACAAGATGTGTGATAGGTGTGTGTAGCAAAAGAAGAGATAAGATGCCCAAGACTATCAAAGAGGTGTATTTTTACCTTTCAAACCATATCAATTCAGCATGGTAGGTATTTGAAGCACAGAGATCCTGTCTGCATTTTGAAGCTTATGCAATTGAAATATATTTTTCCTATATTTGAGAGATCTTTTTGTCTTGACTTTTCATCATCTTCTGCTATGAGTCAGGGAGGGCACCATGAGCTCACTACATCATTCTGTCTTTTATGTTCACCTCTGTGGTTTTCCTTATTCTCACCTGAATCTATGCACTCAGAAGTTGAGACAAAGTTTTCCCACAAGCCCTCTGTTTGGATCAAAGGATGCAATTTTTTTTTTAAACTTCATCCACCCCCTGTATTATGCAGCCTACCAGCCTCACCACTTCCTCTTTTTGAGTGCAATCCATTCATGTCTTTTACCCCTACATTCATCCTGTAGCCTTCATCATCTCTCTTATCCCACCTTTTCAGAATTCTCTTGCTTATAACCCGTAAGTTTCCAGAAATGAATTCCTACCAGCTACATTATCCTGTTCTCCTATCTCTAGTACGTGAAAAAAGATCATTTTAAGAGGCATTCTTTAAAGAAATTGAAAATAATAACTGCTCTGGAATTTAGCACAGTTTTCTTGAGGAGGTTCAATTGCTATTGTACTCTGAGACATGCAGTTTACCTGTGCTATCTGTGTGCTGTCTTGGCTGAATGTGCCATCCAACCTAATCATGTATGTTTAAAATTAAAAAGTGATGGTTTTATTTCTTTAGCAGAAAATTAGAGGAGCTGAGACAGCTCACTTGGCATGACAGCATTCTATTGAGCCAAAAGGTAATTTTCAAAGACTGCATGTTTGGTAAGTATTCCTGCAGCAGTGGGGTAGTGATTTTAATTCACAGTGCTGCATTTTAATAGCCAATTGAGATGCTATTAAGATATAGCACTGTACATTAACATCACTGCTGCTCAGACAGCGACTGGTGGCTGCTTCTCAGCTGACAGCTCCCTGAATTCTGCTTCATAGCAGTGGTTTTCTTAGTAGCTGCTCTGATCTCCAGAAAGAGAAATAAAAATCATTATCTAGTTAATATTTCACACTGTGTTGGGCATACAGATCCCAGGGGGGTAAGCAGGAGTGATGCTGAGTGCAGGGACTGCGAGGAAGGAGAGGAAAGAGTGTGAGAGAGGAAATTCCTCTGTGAAAGGATTATTCCTAGGTTTTCACCTGCTAGACTCACTTTGGCTCAGGGAAAACGTGGTTCACAAACCCTGAGACTGTGCTTAGGGGAGGACTGAGTGTAGAAGAAGTAGCTTGTGTAGCTAAGAGGTAAGATGCTGAAACTCATGATACCCTGAGAAATGTGAGAAACTGCCAGGAAAAAAGGTATAGCTGAAAAACTGCATACACTTGAAAACTTTTCAGAATTATTTAAGGTAATCATTCAACTTTTACTATTTTCACTCAGATGAAACTAAAGGACAGTAATCAATAATTACTATATTTTTGGCCTCTTCTTGGCTATAGTTTTCTCTTCTGATGTGAAAAAGTTTTGCTTGCTGTCAGATTGCACCTAAACAACCTCCCTTGCAAAAATGCAGAAATTAAAGAAAAGTGCCTGTGACATTGCAGACTTACTCTCTGACAGTACTGACAGTAATTGTGAAATGGCTTTCAGCATTAGGAAAAAAAAAAAAAAGAATCATTGTAATATCCTTCTCTGCCCTAGCTTTCTGTCCACAGCATGTGTGGATTAAGTCTTCAGATAGCCTAGGATAAAGAAGGATGCTGTTTCAAAATGTTGTATAACAGAGGGAAAGATGTATTCAGAAGCTCCTTGAATGGCCTTATGGTATCCTTTGATCTCTGCATTTTCCTTGGGAACGAGCTACAGCAATTATATATCTCAGGACTTAGATTCTGAAAATTTGCTTGAAGCAGAGCTGTGGAGGCCACTGACTGAGATCAGTAGCTTTTCCTTTCAAATTCTGTTAAATAGAAATGTTTGTGAGTGTATTTCCAGTTAGAAAACTTTCAAAAACATTATATGAAAACTTTCCAGGAAATTATGAGTTACTGCTTAAAAAGAAATTAGTATCTGTGAATACTCATAGCATTCTTTGCAATGATACATGGAACTGTAGAATGGAATTACAGACTAAAACTGAAAATTCAACCTATAAGTGTTGATAGCTTTACTAAACATTCGTGAAGGTAAAATCAAGAAGCAATATAGAAATAACAATATCAAAGCGATTTAAGCAAGAAAATCAAATAGATTTAAGATAAGGTACACAGAAAGGTACCTCTTGAATATTTAACCTTCTAAAGAATTTATTAGTCTTTAATTTTCTACATATCTCTTCTTTGTAGTATACCAGTAAATCTCATCACCTGTGTGTGAGCCTTCTTACAATTCTCTGGGTTATGAGATGCCATGTGTAAGAATAAGGTCAAATTAATATGATAAAATTTTATTTTGGTGTTTTTCTTGTTAGAAATTGATTTGAGTACTGTCTTTAAAAAAATAAATCACAAATATAATGATAAAAGTATTTTTAACATGAAGAAATAATTCAGGCTCATAAACATTTACTGTGTAAGCACCTTCTCTATGGAAAATCAGATGCATTTTCTCATTCAGTATCCACAGTATTTCCAAAGAATTAGTGACTTGCAGTATCAGCAGGCCAAAGCCTAGCAGTGTACAGTGATGAAAAGACTGGGAGAGAGAAAACAGTGTTAAATATTAAAAAATTTTGACTATTTAAAAAATTCTTCTCATGGAATCAGGTTGGCTTCAGGAGTTTTTTCTTTCTTACCAAGCAAAAAGTGATGAACCATTTGCATTTGCTGTGTACTGTATTCTATTTTTCCTAACTCAGAAGATCCAGTTTGAATGTGTGTTTGTTTTTCTATCATGCTATATTTAAACTCTAAGGAAACAGAGCAGCAGTTCATCATTTCCATGCTGTTATGCACCACTAGAGGCCATCATATACCTCCTTAAATATTAGATAGTTATGCAAATTATTCCAGGGATGATGTGAATAGCTGATGAATGTAAGAGTCTACATAAAAGGGCATGGGGAAACTTACTTGAGGGAAGGCTTTAACTGATTACTGTGAACACCACATGTTTTAAGGCAAATTCTAATTGATTCAGAGCACCCCTGTCCTCTTGTACATTCCTAGGTAACCTCTGAATAGGTCATGGAGTGTATGTGGCATGTGAACTCTGGAGATGGCAGCTGCTCCTTTGCACATGATCTACATCAGTAAATACAGTCAAGCTTAGAACATAAAGCAAGAATCTTTTAGATTGATTTTGGTATGCTTGGATTAGAAATTAAATTATTTTTCCCCCTTTATCTTGCCATCTAGAAAATGGGATATCATTCTTGATCCCCCACAGACTAGGTATTGAGTCATTAAGGAGCTAACATATAGTTACTACTTAAAGTAACTGCCTGATACATAAAATAGACTTTATGTTACTCAGTTGTAGTCTTTTGAATTGTGGATACAAATGACTGAAATTATAGAGGAATTACAGGTAGCATGATTTGAACTGTGAAAAAAAATCAAATTAGCATTAATGCTATACAATCAGGAGGTGCTACCAAGAGTAGTAACACAAGAAGGTGGTAAAAAAATGAATTAGTTTCACAATGGGTTTGGCTGACTTTCTGAAAGGGCTATGGTGTGACATGGACATTATCCAGGAGATCTTTTCTACTGCCTTGGTTTTCAGTTTCCCTCCTTCTATCAAGCTAACCATTCAAAGAAATATATCTTATTTTACTTTCTTTTTGAAGACTCGCTGATTTTTAATTTTTTTTAATGTAACAGCTTATTAATATGTGAAAACCTTGAATGTGTTTTTGGGAAGTAAAAATTACAGAAGCATTGATTATCTGAATCAGCTTGGTATGCAGTATTTTGTCATCAAAACATTGATGAGATCAAGATAGATAACAAATGTCAAGTGCTACTGTAGCACATCCAAACTAATTTTCTGATAATAAAAGCAACAATCTGTATGTTCTACGCTATATTCAAGTATTTTTTTTAATAAGAAAAGGGTATTATGTCATATGTAGCAANTTTGTTTGTTTGTTTTATTTTGTTGGTTTTTTTTGGTTTCTTTTGGAGGGAAGGAAGGAGGGGAATTTATTTCATAGCTCTTAGTTACTTTATGAAAATCACCTTGTGCTTCAAAATTATAATGGAGGACTTCTGTAAATTATTGCAAAAATCTCAAGATATCCTGAAGTTATCAGCAAAGTAAGTCATGCCCAAGAAAGCATTATGGAATTTTCTTTTATCCCACTAGATTTTGGAAAAACATATGCAAATTTTACAAAGCTCAAGATTATTAATTTCCTGATAAAAGAAATAGAATTTAATATGCTGTTAATCAGATGAAAGAAGAAAGGATAAGAGACCAACACAACATCATAACAGCTCAGTATGCAATAGCCCCTCAACAGATGAATAACAATGAATGTTATTCATTCAATAAATAAATGCAGTTTAAGTGAGAGGGCTGTCACTTACAAATACAATAAAATATCACTTCAAAAAAACAAGAGAAATCTCTAATTTTTAGTATATTAAATAAGGTCATTTCAGAAACATGTTCTTTCTCAGAGGAAATGAAATTGCATGCAATTGTCTTACTCTACCATATTATTTTTCAAATATGTAAGTTGTTCTTAGTTTTAAACAGGTTATGGATATTAGCAAAATGAGGCACAATATATAATTTGGCTTCACTTTCAGATCTTTACTGTGATGAAAATAGGGCTTTTCTGCCCATGCTTTGGAATCCTGGTCAACAGGATTGCTGAGAAGGTAAAAAAGATCTGCTGCTCTCTTTTGGGACAAGCAACACCACAAGGAACAGCTTTTAAAGAAATCTACTTGATTGAGTCTTAAAACATTTCTATTTCTGCATTACCTGCTTTTCATGGGCACCTGTTTAGTGCACTCAGGCCACCCAGACCAAATAGAAAAGAGAGTGAGGTGTGGACAACTGCCTTGGCCACGTTTTAAGTACCCTAAAGCAAGGACTGCTCACAGAGCTTGCTTGGGCCAAAATGGTGCATGTCTTTAGGGCTTCTGCACACAAACTGGCAGATCAGTGTGTCTTTCTGCTGTGTCAATTTATCACTTTAATGTTTGCTAACTCCAAAAGGACCGAACCATGCTTCACTGTCTGGTGTAGACATGTGATTTTGAGCATGTTGCTTTCCGTCTTTGTGACTCAATTTCCCACCTGGGAGATGGTGATAACAATGCTAATGTGTCTCATTATTGTCTTGCCTATTTAAACTGTATGCTCTTCAGGGCAAGGGCTGTCTCATACCATATGTCTTCACAGAGACAGGCAGAATGAGGCACTGATTGCATTTGGGGTCTCCTGGTGCCACAATAATTAAAAGAGAGACAATAATATCAGAAAGGAAGAAAAGGGAGAAGGTAGGTCTGGTATCAAGAGGCTTTCAGATTTCCTGGTAGCAGCCCAAGAGTAAGAGAAGAGTTTATCTCTGAGGAGAATCCTTGCTTTCTCAACTTTCTCAGCTCTAAATTTCATGCTGGTTTTCAGAGATGTACAGTAGGAAAGCTTTGCAAACAGGATAATCCAGAAGCTAATGGAGATCCAAACAGGAAGAGAAGGATTAGTAGTTTGATTTACTGCAAGTAGATGGGTTGGAGAACAGATCAACTTTTGTACAGGAGAGCACCTAGAAAATTAGAGTGTTACCTCCTTCCTCATTAGAGAATGAGCAGATGGTTCTGAGCATGGATGGGGTGTTTGCAGTAATGAGAGGAGAAATTGAAGTGATGGATACTCATCCACATTCTGCTGGAGTACATCAGGCTCTGACAGAGTTATATTCTGTCCAGGTAATGGGAAGAATCTTTCACCAGTCATTTTATTCAGTAAAATAGAAGACTAATGAAAGTGGTTACTAGAGATGACTGCTGAAATGTAACTGTGTATGCTAGTAACTTCTGCTTTGAGATTGCTAAACCTGGGCTTTATTTGGAAATGTTTGTAAGATTTGGGTGGAGTACCCTTTTTGCATGTCAGTTGAGGACTGCAGTGCAGAACTAAATGTTCCTTCATTCAGGTCTCGATGAAATACATTATACACAGCAAATTCCTATTTACTCTTCATCCTTCTTGAGAAAATGTCCAGATTGCTTCATCACAGTCTGTTTTATCACTACTAGATGTTTCTGTAGTTGATTGGATGGATTCTGTTCAGTGGGCAAAAAACTGGGATTTGCTTTAAAAGCTTTTATGAATTTCTGTCTACACCCCAGGTTGGAATTCTGGCACAGAAAGAGATAAAAAAAATATATCAATAATACTTATCTAGTCTATGAAGTTCATCTTTTAGGCTCTTATTTAACACCCGATATTCCAACAACACCCCCACAAT
>VZTT01076632.1:6018-43567 GCA_013400855.1 Buphagus erythrorhynchus | reverse complement strand
CAGACTCGCTCACAGCGGTCGGCGCGGCGAGCGGGGGGGCCGGCGAGGCGCGGCGAGGCGGGGGCAGCCCGGCGCTGGCGACACCGCTGCCCGTTCAAACCCAGGCTCCAGCCGGCCGCTGTCAGCTGTCGGACAGCTGCCGTCCTGCCCGGGCCCGGCGAGCGCCTCTCCCCGGGCACCGGTATTGCCTCTAGGGCAGCGCGTCCCCGCAGCGCGGAGTGCCCGGGACTCCGCGGAGCTCCAGCCGGGACCAGCTCTGCGCCGGCCGCTCCCGCGGGCCCCGCTATCCGCAGGACACCTCCGGCGCTGTGGGTTTGCCCTGTGGCGTGTCGGGAGGACGCGGTGCTCGCCAGGCCTCGGCGGCCGGGGCCGTGCTGGACTCGGTTGTGTGAAGTGGGCAGGAGCGGGGCTGGTGCTCTGCCACAGCGTGGCGGTGATCCCCGCCTTTCCGGAGCGGCACTGACCCTTGTGACGGCCAGAGCAGGCAGCTGTCTGGGGTGGTTCTTGTTTCACTGGTGTGCTTTGGGAAACGCGTGTTTTACCGTGTGGAGAGCACGGTTTGGGATCCCTGCGTTATGGTGGGTATGGGATTGCATGTTTTGGAGAGGATGCCCGTTGGAGAAGGTGGCTCCAACCTCAACCTGTTTTTCTTTCTCAGGTCGTGTAGAAGAGCAGATTTAATGTGAAGATGGGACTCCTGGTGTTTATGCGTAACCTGCTGCTAGCCCTCTGCCTCTTTCTGGTACTGGGATTTCTGTACTATTCGGCTTGGAAGTTGCACCTTCTCAGATGGGAGGATTCAAGTAAGTAGGAGAAGGGTGCAACTGTTACTGGGCTCCCTAAAACATCTGTTAAATAGTTGCAATAGTGGTGAGGTGGTTCTGATTTAGTAGTATTAGAGGGATGTGATTAAGCCCACTCAAATGCTAGAGCTTTTAGTATGCTTAAGGGGTCGAATTTGTGACTACTTAATGCTCTTTATGGCTTTACTTTTATTATTGGGTGTAAGAGCAGGTTCATGCTTTATAAATCGAGTATTAGAGATCTCATTTCTTGGAATATTCTGTTAGTTTATGATTCATAATTGTCAAAATAAAGAGTTTGTATGTTGAGGCTTTCGTTTCCTGAATCCTTTGTATGTTTTAAGATATCTAAGACAAGTTTGTTTTTTTTCCTCTGGTGAATTTTGATTTCTTTCCGTAATCATATATGCTGGTTATCTCATCATCTTACTTTGTCCTTCAGAAATCTTCATCTTCCATTTATCTTCCATGTTGTTATCTGCCAACTATCTGTCATCTAAAGGATGTCTCTCAACCTTTTTAAGTCCAAAGAGACATCTGACCTCATTGAGTACAATCTGAGGATTGTACTGTGCAGTAAGGCCATAGAAGGTTACAGTTGCAATGAGACAGAAATTAGGCTGGAGTTTGTTGCTCTGTTGCTGCTCTTATTTTTGTTTGTGCTGATTTTGCCTGCATGCAAGAACTATTTATTGAAAACAAAAAAACAAGAAAACAATTCCCTCCTCTCCCCTCCAGCCCAAAACACAAGCCAGCCTTCCTTGCAGCTGTTCCACAGGCCGTTTCAGATGTCTCAGCTGACTCTTGCTCCCTGGATCGGCAGCTGAGAAACACTGATCCAGAACTGACAAGAAGCCGCTGGTCAAATTTCTTCTTTGCTGTATTGTGTTTTTGTGCCTACCGATAGAGGTTTCTGCTGCAGTACTTCTTAAATTTAGCATTTTGCTACCTCTACATGCTCCAAATTTGTTGTTATGGGCTCTTAAGAAGTTTTGCATGATGACAGATGTTGACTTGGATATGACACTTGTGCTGATGCACTGATTTTGACAGAGCTACTAAGGTGCCTTGGACTAGAACAGGTATTGTAAGACTAAATTTGTAAAAGGAGATGCATAGTGTTTTTCTGAGTAAGGATTTTTTTCTTCTGGTTTGTGCTTCAGAGAGGGAGTTAAAAAATGAGTTTCTGAAAAGCAGCACTTTTTTTGACAAGGTATAGAAAATACTTCCTACATGAAAGTAAGTACAATTGTGGTTAAAAGAACAGTTTTGCCCGTTTCCTATTACATGATGATCTGTTATGAAATTATGCCACCTACCATCCTTTACTTCTTCCACGCCACCAGGAAATCATGTTGGACTTCCCAAGGCCTGCAAAAAAACCTTTCATGCCACAACTTGTTTGCCATCTTTGTTACAAATGAAGAAGCAGCTATGTGTTTATGTGTTACACACCAGGGAGCTGAAGAGGGTTCTGGCTTTCTGCAGTCTTCTTTGGATTTTGTCCCTTTAGCTTTGTGTGCTATTTGTTATTTTATACCGTGTCAGTCTCTGGGGAATTTTGTAGTAACTTTGGGTTGTAATGCAGTGTTTCAAATCTGTGTGCAGATGCTGTGGATTTCTATAAATGGAACAGTTTTACCTGGAAAGATGACTCTAACTTGCAGCTTAGAGTGATTTCTGTTGAGTGCATTGACTGCTTTTGGGTACCCAGGATGTTCTGACAGGAGCACTGTGAGGTAACATAACAGACCTTTGGTTTGGTGTGTCTCCCTTTTTCTCATCTTTTGTGTAAAATATATTGTTCATTTATTCTTGGAAGTTGCAGTGCTTGCATTAAGCTTCTTCAACAAAGACATTATGCTAGCTTGAGGATTTAGCTTACTGTTCTTTATCAGTTGTCAAGATTGATTTAGGCTGTGCTGTTGTTCCTTCTAGACACTTTTGTGGATTGTGTCTTAAATACTGGATGAAGTTCCTTGAAATATTAGCATAAGCAGCAGTCTAGTGTAAAGGGGCAGATGTTACTTTTGAAACAGTAAAGATGGTCTTCAGACTTTTTTATGTATCAAAACCCTATTTTATTTATCATGTAATTTAAGACAGGAGGAATTTTTGTGAATTTAAAGTACAAATTTAAAACCCCATTTTGGGAAAATTGATATGAAGAGTTAATGTTATGCTTCTATAAATCAGCATTTGCAAGTTAACAAATGACAGATTTGAATTACTTATTTAACTAGGATTGAGAATGTGTAATATGATGCTATGTATAATGGGGCAATTATACTTTGTATTTGCTGAAGGGGAGCTGTGTTTAGTTAAGTGCACCAGATAGGTGGTGCATGGTAACTGTTGTGGTTTTATTTCCTAAATTTCAGTGCAGTGTGTAACCTTGTAAATTTCCTTAAGATTGATATGATAATGCTGATGTCCCCAAAGGCAAAACTAAGTCAGATATGTTAATTTTGGAGTCCTTACTAATCAAAATTATTGATTTTGTGTGAGTTATCTTCTTATTAAATTATTTTTGCTTTTCTTGTGACCAGTGCCTTTCATTTGTTTAATAGTGACTCCCTAGCTTCAGCAGTGACATTCATCTTTGTTCTTTTCTTTGTTCTAGAAGAGGTATGAAACTAAGCTGATCCCAACACCTGACACCTTGCAATCTCTTCAGAGACTGGTTTTAGTAAACTTGACACCTGTGTTTTAATAATGGAAACAAGCAAATTTGTTGTAGAGTAGGATGGAAAACACTTGATGTGTTTATTTGCTGCTTGTGTGGTTTGTTCACTTAATGTTTTAGAAGATTCCTGTGCTTGTCATTGTCATGGATGAATTTGAATGGTAACTCTGTAAAGTGGTTTACTGGGTAAACTAGTTTCCCTGGCACTTGGATGTTTGTGTATTTAGCTGCTGAAGTAAATTAATAGCTAAATTATATTGTTTATATGTATATCTGACCTCTACAAGAAAGGAGGCTAAACTTCGAAATAGACTGAAAAGATCTCTTAATGTTCCCTTAAGATTAAATGTTCTCCACTTAATGTTAAATCTGTCCTCCTTGGGTGATGCCTTAGTGAGTACTGCAAGATTATTCTCCTTCTTGTATGACTCTACACCTTGCCAAAATACAAAGGAGAATAGGAAATAATTAATTCTCTAAGGCTTATCTTTACTGTGACAAGAATAGATTGAATTTGGCTAATGTGAACTAATTAACATTGAATTAAGTTCAACTGCTTCTTCTATTCAAGACAAACCTCCAGTGATTGCTACCCCTCTCTCATCCTTTTAGTGAGTATCATGACTGGCTACTCTTCCCCAAGCCTTGTTTCATGTTGGTGGCAGTATATTGTTAGTTCTCAGAGCAGCAGCAAAGTACAAAAATAAGGGATATTAAAAAATGCTGAATGCAGGAGAGCCCTTGAATTCTGGTGATTGCTGGGAGTATATGAGCAGGGTTTAGGACAGAGGTAAGATTTCCTTTTTCCCTTTCCTGATGTTTGTAATGCAGCTTCAGTCTCTGACAGTAGTGGTAAGAGATGTGCACCATCCTTGCCTGTTCTTCCCAGACAGGCAGTAACAGTGGAGTTCACAGCTCTCTGGTGAAGTGTTGAGTTCCACAGAGGTGTGCTGAGCACATAGAACTGATAATGTGATGTGGGAGACAAACAAGGAAATAAATAGTTTGTAATCAGGATTAGCTGTCCAGAACATTCTAGAAGGAATTTAGAGGAGCAAATAATTGTACTGCTGTTCTTTGTGTTTCTGGGCACTTGGTTGTCAGAGAATTCTTGCATAGTAATGGTAGTGGTAGGAACAGGCTTTGAAGGTCTGAGACATGCACTGCAGCCTCTTTCCTAGTAATTTCCCATCCTATTCCTTCCCTGATGCATATAGCTCTGAGGAGGAAGATGTTGTCTGTTCCAGCTTGTAGGAGGGTGCACTGTTGTCTTTGAAAAGTATGGTGGGAGATGGAATATTGCTGACAGACCCTCCTAGGTTTGCTTTATCAGCTTGGAGGAATGCATTTTTATGCATAACAAATTTAATACTGATGTTTGTTACTTAACCTGGTATGTGTATAGCTGATTTTGCAACTTCAAAATGAATGTGTTGTAAGGAAGGAATGATTCCATTAAAAAGCATCCTGGCAATGGAAATATTGGACTCATTCCCCCAAGGCAGCTTTTACTTTTTCCCTCTCTCTCAAAGTATTGGAATATGCTTGGGACAAGGACAGTGTGATGCTATTTTCTTGTTCTCTATTGCATTTCTCTCTACATTAGCATCAAACTAATTTAAAAAAATATATATGCTGCATGAAGTACTTTTGCCAAAACCCAAGTTAATACAATTTGAGCTTGTCAGTTTGAATGTGGTTTTTGAAACATCTCCAGGTATGTTCTGTTGATGTCTCCTTAAAAAAATCAAGTCACTATTCTGTCATCTGTTGCTCTGTGTTATTTTCAGCTCTAATTCTGGCAAGACAGCCAAAGAGATAAAGCTTTGGAAAGAGATTTTCTGAAGGTATTTCAGGACCCTTATCCTTTTTACTCAATTTTTTCTTTTTAAATGTCTGTTTCCAAGGGAACCGAAGAGACATAAACAGGCAAAACTGACTCACTTCTGGTTACAGGTTTTTAATCTGCTTCCATTTCCATGGAAACCAGTCATGCAGCAAAAAAGGCTGAATTAATCAAAAGCAATCAAACCTTTATTATCAATATAAATACTGATTTATCTCTTTCAAAGTGAAATGGTACTTCTGTCAGTTCTTGTATGAGGGTCTAATAATGTACTGAAGAAATGGATCTTCTTGCAAGCGTTTGGAAAATGTGTACTCTTTCTCATGTGGCTAAAGGCTCTTGGATGTGTGGTGGTATCCAGGGTGGGTGGGTATGGCTGTTGTATGTTGGGCTACTGGGAGTGTCATTTGTCCTGCGTCAAGGGAGTGGCTCTTACGTACACTGACATCTGACTTCCTTCTGTGCTTTGTTTAATGAAGAGCCAGTGAACAAACAGACAGTCGGTGTGTGAGCAACTAGGCCATGGAGACAAACTTGTCCTCTTAGTGGAGAGTCACGTAATGGTTTTGTGTTCTGCTGTGACTGTCCTACTTGCCTTTGCCAGAGATGGGAATGCAGGAGTGCTCCTATAAAAAATAACAACTCCGGGTCAGCTCATCTTGGCACTGGGAGCATAAATCTGATGAGAGTGTTTTGAGCTAGAATGGCTGAATTGATGGTTAGGTGGCTGAGGGAGCATATTTTTTGACAAGGCACTCACAGTGCTGTTGTGAGGGGTAGTAAGCAAATGGTGATGGTATCAATTTTAATTGCTCTCTATCTATGATGTTAGCTTTAGGGGTGTGTGTGTGTGTGTATTCTTTAAAGTAGACTTAATTGCTGTTGCCTCTGATTCCCAGGCTGGAAAGCCTGAGAGACTAACCTTATGGGCATTATTTTTTTAGAAAGACTGTTTTGGACAGTATTGTGCAGCACTCTAAGCATCCTGAAACAGTTGCAGGAAGCGACTGGGTACAGCACTGAGGTGGATTATTGTGAATTCTTTAATGTTTGAGTTCTCAGTAACTTCAACGTTTGTTTCATCCACTCAGCTGCAGTGTTACTGCAGTACTGTACTTTCTGCACCAAAATTGAGAAGAAATGTTTAGAAAGTTCTCATAACATGGATCCAGTTACAGTTTTAGGGATCTCTTTGCTTGTTTTCAGATGCTTTAGGGATTTGAGGATCACAGTGATGCTTTTCTGAAATGCTAAAAATAGCGAGTAATGTTATTGAGGCAGCAGTGAATATTAGAAACAAAGATGTAAAAATAGAAGTTAAAACAAGAGTTGTCTGCTTATGTAGCTTAAGTTTTCTAAGATTTCTCCTATTGGGCTGAAGTATTCCACTTGTGTTCAGTTTGAAACTTAAAGCTGTAGTGTACTAACTATGGTGGATAATTCTCTTATCTGTGCAGAACACAGGAAAAAAATTGATTTGGTGCCCAGAAATCGTCACTGCTGAAGTTACTTTGTGCTCCCTCTTAGCTTGCCAGAATAAAGGAGCATGGCTAAACTTAAACTCCAGCAACTCCAGGACGCTCAGTTGTGGTAGTATCTTTCACAGCTGTAATTGTGCCAGCTATTTCTCTCCTGGCTGGAAGCTGATGTGTGCGTTCCTGATAGCTCTTGTTCTGGCTGTTGGATGTAACTGCACAGAACTGCCCGGCTCACCCCAGGCAGCTGCCTGTGTGCCATCAGGACAGAGGAGACAGTCTGCTCAGTGAATGTGAATCAGAACTTAGGAGACTTAAAAACAAAAGTAAAAAATTCACTAGTGCCTCTCTGTCTTTTACAACGCAGCACTTCACAGGACAGACAAGGAGCATAGGGGAATGAAAGTGCCTCATCTTTTTCTGGTTTGTTATTGCTTATTTAGTGAAATACCCAGCATTATTTTATAACCCTGCTGTCTCTCCAGGAATTTCGAGTGCTGCTATAATGTTAACAGTGCAGGACAAATCTCTGCAGGGGCAATGGGAAATGATGCATGACACAGCTGTTGAGAGAGGGAGCAAGTATAACATGCCTTGTCGTTGGGATTTCTCCAGAGGAGGAAACTCCCTGAACACTCTCCTGGCTTTAGAAGCATATAAGGAGCAGGTTTAGTGAAGGTCATTAAGGGCGTAGCACCCTAAGCATGTTGTGGCTCGAGGGGTGGCTGTACTTGTGGTATCTTGATTTGGCTTTTTTGAGTTACTGTTTTAGTTCTGGGCCAGTGTTGACTTTTTAGCAAGATTGAAAAGTAAGATGCAAGAATGCTTCTCCATCTCCCTTTGCGCAGCTGGGCCTTAGTTTTGCATTTTGAAATAGTAAGTTGCTCTTGCTTCTCTTGACAGCGACTGTCTTGGTGCTGAGAGCCTTTCTATTTCCCCCTCTCTCCATTTGTATTATCAGCTGATGGGTACAATTGAGGAACTTGCCCATTTTTAGAACAGAGTTTCACTCAGTTGACCTCAGCCTGACTTAATCTTTCACTTGCTTCACTTACTCAACTCATGCATTTTCTCCCTGGCCTCCCCACAAATTTTTGGGAAGGGTATGTTCCTTTGACTTTGGATGGGTGGATTGGGAGAGTATTCATAAGGAACAGTGTTCAGTGTCTTTCATGCAGCCGAAGCTGTGTTCTCCGATACAGATATCCAGAGGTCAAAGTCAGCAGTTTTCAATATTCTGGAAAGGTACATTGCAGTGAAAGCACTTTACCTCTGGTAGCAATTGCTCTGCAGCTGAGTGCTTTCAGAGGTGAAAGGATTTATTCATCTCAGCTGACTGTGAACCCCTTAACAATGCGTTCAGCTGGAAACAATACCTCCTTGTGAGAGCTGTGTCATCTGTGTCAGTGAGTGGTTCTGTGCCTCTCCCCCTCCTCACCGTGCATCCCCCACCTCTCACCTGTACCATTGCAGCACTGCCTGTAGTGATTAAGGTATTGCCAGCCTCGATGGGAGCTCTCCCCACCACTCATTTAATAGAATAGATTGCACTTTTTCCACTGGCTTTGATACAGCCAGGCTGGCTTTGGGCACCTTCCATGCTCATTTCAATTCTGTTTCGCATCAGTTCTACTGACGTTGGGACAAAGGAGGTAATTTGTGATTTATCTCAAGTTGGACAGCCACTGCTACTGGGATCTAAGCTAAGCTAAGATCTTGGTACTGATTCTGACCCTGCCTGTCATACTTAAGGGTGTTTTCCAGAGGAGATTTTTCCTGGTTTGTTATCTTCTGTCAACATTGTCACTCTAACATCTCGTTTTTTGTCATTGCAGTGTGGGTTTACATCACAGTGTCAGGTTGAGGAAATAAAGCAGCCAAACAACCTGGGTATGACTTGCAAGGACAAATACACTTGGGTCATGAGGTATAGCTCCCTATGAATTATGTATCTCTTCTGCACTTCAGAAGGAATGTAATTGTGCATCCAGGCAAAAAATAATTTGTACTGTGCGTGCATATCCTGAAGAGATGTTTGAACCTGAGGTAGCTGATTTCAAGTGGTTACTCCTTCATGGCACTGGGTGATTATATTGCTCTTGTATGCATTGCTTTCCTGAGGAAGTAACAGTGTGTGAGGATAGTGCCAAAATTCTAGTCAGGTACAGAAACTACAAGATGTTTCTTACCCTGTTCTTCATGTTTTGCATAACCAAAGGCCTCAACAATCCAGTAAATGTATATCTCTCAGGGTCAGAATTTAGCATTTCTTACTCAGTTAAAAAAAGATAAATAAGAATGTGTTAAAATCAGCTGTGTCCATTTTTAAGTGCTTATAAACATGCAGGTTTCTTAACTTTTTTTCATATCATGCTGGGATCCCTCCTACTTTAACTCAGTTCTGTTACAGCATGCCACTTTTTCACAGTTGTTACCCCGTGAGTTTCAGTGTTTGTACACGGATTAAATGTGAGTCATCAGAGCTGCAGCAGTGCAGGAAGTGTACCCCTTAATCACTCACAGAACAAAAAGAATTAATAACTACAGAAAAGTTTAACTGATATCTTTTACAATGAGTGTGCATGTTCCAAGGAGTATCTTCTTTCACAGCACTATGAACAGATGCATGTATACTTTTAAAGAAGTAGTGTTAAAAAAGATGGCACAGAAATAAATAAAAGCTGGGTTTTTCCAACAGATAAGTAGCTGATGTCTTCCTATCTACTTCTGAAGGCTTACCCTTACTGTTGCAAAGTTAATAATTTATAAGTGCAATTGCATCTTTTTATTCTCTGTTACACGTTAATCAGTCTCAGAGTAGCTATGAAATACTATGTAAATATTGTTTCTCAGCTGCAATTATGCCAAGACACCGTAATAAAAAAATGTACTGAAGCACATTTCTTAGGATGAAGGATGATGAACAGACTTGACTCAGGAAGGCTGAGGAAGCTGAGGCACAGGAAAGTTAAATTTTTCTACGTCATGCAGCAGCTCAAGGGCAGAGCTATGAATGGAATAAAGGTCTCAAGGTTTTTCATCTCAGTCCAGTTGGCCAAATGAGACTCGCAATCCTATAATTGCACATTCTATAGCTGTAGTTCAGGAGGGCAGCAATATGCAGAAGTTGCTTGCTTGGGGCAGAGGTCATTTGCAGATGCTTGTGACAACACAGGCAGTATTTCAAAGTACTGTATTGATAAGAAAGCATGGTCTGCACGGGCAGGGCTGGTGGAGTGACCTAGGTACTGTAATTAGGGTATGATGTGGCTACTCTGAGCTGCTGCAGGAAGCTGCCTCAGATGCATCTGTGCCTTCAGAACTAAGTGTACAACCTGAACTGTTGTGAATTCTGGTTTGGGGCTTTTCAGCCTTCAGATTTGGCCCATCAAAGGCCTTGTACTTCACTTTTTCTAGCTGCTTCAATACCAGGAAGTATTTGTTTTTATAGTGGAAAAGTTTACTCTCCATACTCTCCAAATTTTGCTCTCCATACATAAGTACAGGACTCTCTGTTCTTCTGTTTAAACTTTAAAAAAAAAATGCATGTTCAGTTAGACTAAATTTCTAGAATTTCTGCTCAAACAATGAAAGACTGAGCTTTCAGAAAGAGAGGAATAACGAAACAATTCAGGCTGTTTTAACCACAGCAATCACTAATGCTCTGGGTATAATTAGAAACCTAATTACTGTGAATTTACTTGGAAAGACTTTTCAGCCTATTGAGACTTGCCCCACACAATTCTATCAGGTTCCAAATAGAGCATGGGCGGTTCTCCATTAAGCTGCTAGGAAATTAGTAATGCTGCTTTTTTCTATCAGCACTGCTGCTATAATCTCTGTTTAAGAGTTCTTTATCTGAACAATGGAAAGGCTTTTATTGTTTTTCATTATGATTCATTTTAACATTATTTTCTATATCTTTGAGTCCAGAGCTTTTGTGTTTGGGTCAGGTACTTCATTAGAAGCAAAAGTCTGAGTTAATGCAACGTAAAGAGTGCAAATTGAATTACAGTGGAAAAATGTGTTAATTTTGATTGAATTTTCTGATTTTGCCTCTTATTTAACAATGCTTCAAATATAATTTTAATATTTCTAAACTCTTGAAAGATAGGTTTATGCACTGATTTTGATTAGGTATGAGGAAGAAATTCTTCACTATGAGGGTAATGAGACACTGCTACAGGTTGCCTGGAGAAGTTGTGGATCCCCCATCCCTGGAAATGTTTAAGGCCAGGCTGGATGGGGCATTGACCCACCTGGTCTATTGGAATGTGTCCCCTGCCCACAGTGCAGGAATTGAAACTAGATGATCTTGTAAGGTTCATTCTAACCCAAACCATTCTGTGAGTGAAAAAGAGGCCTTATTCATATTAGAAAAACTTCAAAGCTTCAGTACTGTATAACAATATATTACTTCTCCTCGCTGTGTTTTATTTCCCACAGTTTTTTTTTGTAATTACAGCATATTTTATTATATAAAGGTTTATCCTTCTGTTAATAAAAACTGTGCCATTATCTGAAGGGACTTTGGACTGGTGTTTTTTGACCTTTGAACATCATGTTTCTTGATGTAGTTACTAAAACTTTTTTTTCTCCAAGAAGAATTAAAAATAGCTTGTAAACTAGAGCTAAGTGGTCTTTATGCTGTACTCTCCTATGCAAATTACACTTCCCGTGTCAAAGGATGGGTGGATGGATGGATGAAGGACTAGAGAAATCTGCTGTTGTGTAGTGAATTTGCCACTCTTCTGGTACAGTCTTGATGCAGAATTACTTCTTAATGGTTAACTCTGACCTCAGGAAATGGCAATTGAGAAATGAGAACAATTAGAGTAAGAGCAAAAAAATTGATATTGGGGAGTTCACTCGTTTCTAGAAAACTTTATAATTGCAGCATTAAAAAGAGCTAAGATAATAATTTCTTACTGCAGACTTTAATGTAATTTCAGGAATTTAGGACTACTTTGATTTTGTTTAATGTGCAACCATTTGGTCAAAAGGTTTTTAAAAAAATCCTAAACCATCTTGGCTGTTATGTATTAATTGCTGGATTTGACATAATTTTGTAGTAATGTAAGTATACTTTGCTCAGCAGTCGTGTGTTTGTGCCTTTGCAGGAAGGGAATTACCCCATAAGTATCTTTATTTATTCTTGTCCCCATTCAGTGTAAACTAATCTTGGAATGGTTTCTTTCTTCAAGGACCTGTTTATAAAAATGTCTAAGATGGCTATATGATAAATTTTTACTTCTTCTTGTGTGAGCATTTTTTTTTCATGTTTTATACTTGTCTGTTTCTATAAGCAGTGATTTTTTTTTTTAAGGCCTATCATACCTCATGCTTGAAGTGAAAGTTGCATGCTTTTTTTTTGGTGAGGAATTAGGTTTTTTGCCTGGTTCTGTCCTTATTTTTTTCCCCAGTTAAATACTTCAGTCTTTGTAAAGACTAAATAACATGACAGAATAATGTGAAATGGAATTGCCATACTGGAAGGTTTCTGCTGAGCTCCTGGTTAGGCAGTTTCTGCCCCTGTGGCTTGCATTCAGATATTCTAAAAAACTTGTTTGTGTAGTGAATTGGTCCAGGGAACTGATATTGTGTGAAAATACAGAGACCTTCTCTTCCTTCTCCCTCCAGCTCTTTAGGAAATGTTATTTTTAATCCGTCCTGGACAGACCGATGTGCTTAAATCAGGGTTTTTAGTGAAGCGTGGGGGTATTTTAGTGAAGCGTGGGGGTATTTTAGTGAAGCGTGGGGGTATTTCAGTGAAACATCAGGGTTTTGAGTGCAGCTCCGCAGGTGAGGAGGGGCGGGCAGGCCGGGCCCGCAGTGGCGCCCCGTTACCGCGCGGGGGCAGCAGAGGCACGGCGCGCCCGCCACGTCACGGCCACGGCAAAAATGTTGGGTTAAAAAAAAAAACACGAAAAACCACCCAAACAAAAACCCAGAGCATTCCCATTTTCTTGGCAGTTACAGACTGGCAGCTGCCATCCCCTGGGTGAAAATTAAGAAAACCTTCCGTGGAGTAATTTGGTTTTACAGTACCTTAATTTGGAGAAACCTTGCTGTTTAAATCCATTTATTTTTAATAGTCCACTACTGTTGCCCATAGCTATTTTCATAATCTGATCAAGTCCCATCGTGTGACAAATTTCTGGTTTTATCTCCTGACACTCCTGTTGAGAAAGTCTTTCCTAACTGATGGATTTTTTTTTTCTTTTACATTGAGTCAAAATTCTGTATTTGCCCAAAGAATTTGGAGGTATTACCTGGGAATGTAAGGTTTTGAGTACCATGCTTGCATTATTGCAGGGAGAAGAAAATGTAGACAAATCTAAAATTCTTAGGAAGTCAGACTTTGTTATTTCATTTCTTTACAAAGCAGCTTGTTTTATTTAAGACTTCTTCTAGCTGAGGAGAGAGAAGAAAAGTTCTTACTATTTAATCTTACCTGGGTTGCTGCTGTGGAGAAAATCTGGTTGCTTCTAATCCTGAAAAACTGGAAGATCCAGAAAACCTGTGGATGCTTCTGCAGAAGTTGAAGCAGGAGGGAAATAAAGACACATTTGATAATTTGAATTGCTTTCCCTCAGGTAGAATTGATATAGGAACTGAAGATGCAAATATGCTGCAGTCCTCTGACAAGTGATGATAGCATGTTTATAATTATTAAAAAAACTACTGCTCCTAGTTTCACGTACTTTAAAGAAATAAGTAAAATAAAAGCTTTGGGAGACAAGTTTGTGTTAAGAAGCACATCTGTTGTATATGTCTCTTGTGTTTCATGGCAAAATCTGTGCAGGTAAGTTCTGCCCCTCTGTCACTGGTAACACTTGTGTAAGGATGGCTGGGCCTGCTCAGAGGCACAAGCAGCGGAATATCTCAGAAAACTGACAGTGAGGTTAGCAGGTGCTGTTGTTTCTTCCATCCTATTCTCCTATCTTCCTGCAGTGTGTGACCTTTGGTTTCCTGAGACAGATGGGTTATCTTTTTATAGTGCCTCTTAAGATTTTCAGACATAAACTTGTCTGACTACTTTGCAAACCTGTATGAGAGCTTCTGTTACCATCTTCACATGGTATTGAGCTTCCCAGACTAATGGCGTTGTCTGAAGTACCCCTAAAGCATAGTTAAAACATAAATGAATTAAGAAGATGGGGAGATGATTAATGTTCCTAGAAACACTTGATAAAATTGCCTTAAATGAATAGCAAAGTATTCCATTTGTTTATGTTTTTTCAAAAGATGATTAAGAAGACAGAGTAGTCAATGTTTAACTCTGGGTAGATATTACAATGAAACTCTTAAGAATCTACCTGGGTTCAGAAAATAGTTTAGCATCTACATAGAAGTTGGAAAGGCTAAGAATGTGTGACTAACCAAGATTGTAGAAAGCCATATTTGAAAGGAGAATGAATAGTATTTCAAGATATTAAACTTCTTTATGTGAACTTACTTGGAAAAAACTATATTATAATTAAAGCTGCGCTTTTCCAAATGTTCCCTATGTTGTGAGCACCTGAAAGATTAAGTGCACATGCTAAATTATTTCTTTGAAAACAGCTAATCTTTGTACTTCTTAGGTTTGTACATTGTTACTGACATGAGATCAGCTTGAAGATGAAAGTAGATTTATTCTAGCAAAGCAGGGTGAGATTGTGAAGTTCTCTTGGGAAATATCAGAATTAGCCATATTCACAAAGATATGTTCAGAATCTCCATCTCTATTCTGTTGTTTAAAGCAGATATTTTGTTTTGCATCTCTCATCTGAGTTACTTGTATATTTCTCTCTGATTCTGCTTAGCCATTATCCTTGCAGGCTTAGTAGTAAAGAGCTCTTTTTACTAAGAGTTTTTACTTTAAGAGTTACTAAAGGTAACTGCAGTACACACTTACATTTGTGTGCCTACACGTGTAATGTGTAAAGAGTGGGAAAAATAACCCTTTCCATCTTATGTGTCCAGACATGGTAAACTAGAGGAAAATAAACCTGGATTACTTTTAATGTTCAATTCTTTCAGGTTTAAAATATCTTTAAAAAATCTTCAGTGTTTCTAAGAATAGAGCAAGATTTTGCAAAATTAGAGGATAATACTAGTTGGAATGAATGTAACTAAATTTCTAGTCCAGCCTCCTGGTCAAAACAGCTTCAATTATTAGCTGAGACCGAGTCTTTACCCAGTCAGATTTTGAAAACTTCCAGGAATGGAGACCACACAACCTTTCTGTACAGTCTTTTCCAATGCTTCACTGTCTTCATAGTGAGCAGATTTTCTTTCCATCCAACAGTCCAAACCTCTCGTTTCCCACTGCCTCTCATCATCCCAGTATGTGGCACTTCGGGAACCAGGCTCTCTTTTCTCAGGAGCTTCCTGCAGGTGCTGGAGGGCTGCCCCTTGGCCTCCCCCAGGCACTGTCTTCTGCAGGCTAAACAGGCCTTGTGTCAGTGCCCTGGTGTTTGATCATCTGCACAACCCCTGCACAATCCCTTGTTTGTCTGTAGCCCTCCCTAGGGACCAGGCGTGATGTAGTAGAACAGAAGGTTCATTGTCATTTGGAGTGGTTTGGAGTTTTTTTATATTTGGGTGTTCTTGCACCCCTTGTCCTGAACCTT
Source organism: Buphagus erythrorhynchus (assembly GCA_013400855.1). Classification (NCBI taxonomy): domain Eukaryota; kingdom Metazoa; phylum Chordata; class Aves; order Passeriformes; family Sturnidae; genus Buphagus; species Buphagus erythrorhynchus. The sequence goes on along the minus strand of VZTT01076632.1, from coordinate 28,139 downwards.
TTTTTGCTGTTTTATGTCAGTTAAATTGTACTGTATACTTTTGAGTATGTCACTTTCTGTTTGAAACACCTCTTTATCATGCATTTGTTGCACTGGAGGTGCTCATATTAGAGTTGGCTGAAGAAATGTCAGGTCAGTGAAGGGACACATAACATGGAATGTGCAATATTGAATGTACTGAATATACAATAACAATGTAGGTAGTATTTTGTTGCCACAATGGTCTTTTTGCTACTCAAGGGAATCAGTCCAAAAGCAGTTGCTTTTAAGGGAGTATAGAGTGATGAGTAGGAAAACAGACTTCAGGTACCAAGCACCTTCTCTGGCAACCTGTTCATTGTGCTCTGGTAGAGTAATTTTTCCTCGTGTTTTTTGTAACTTGTGGCCATTGTCACTTCCCTGAAGGACTTGCAGGATAGAGTGGGAATTGAGTATGTGTTCCATATGCCTACACTTTTTTTTGTTTATAATTGTAGGTATAAAGTGAAGACCAGAAGACAGTGAGAAGTAATTACCAAAGTAATCAGGGCTGTCTCTTGAAATTTCAGAACTCAATAGATGAGAAGGTCAGTGAGGAAAGGCAGTGGCTGTTTGTGCAATACTTCTAATTTAGGCTCTGAGTGCTTTGAAATACAGCTGTTTAGTAAGCTCAGAATAACAAAGAACTGCTTGAAAGAGGATGGCTGTTACTGTCTGCTGTGTAATCAGAAGCTGAGGACTCCTGTGAGGATGATGGTTGCAAGGGGGACCATACATGTTGTAATTGGTTCCCTCTGGAGAAGGCAGGGCTGCTGAAAATAGCTGGATTGGGTGTGAAAACAACAGCGTTTTAGCGACTTCTGCTGCTGCCAGCTATTAATGATAGGCATGTCTGGATTGTGACTAAAAATGTGGAAGTGTCTGGAGTGTTGAACATAAATTTGTTCATTACTGAAGTGACTATAAATTTGGGGTTGCAACCTGTTTCAGAGGGAGTTGGGCACTGCAACGTGTTGCTTCCAAAAGGAGTGGTGTCCTGAAAGTCTCTCTTGTGTACTTACATTTGGTTTTTCTAATCCTTTTGAGCATTTGCATTGTTTATTTGATCATGTTTCAACTTTCTGCACATCTTTCTTCAATTCAATTTTCTTCAAGTTCTTCAGTTCCTGGTGTAGCACAGATGTTTTCCAAACTATTATTGAGGGTTTTTTTTTTTTCAGTCAGGCATGCACATTAAGCTGTTTAAATCTCTCTCATGAATTGCTTCATTGATTCATACTTCTGTGGTATAGGAACACTGGAGGTATTTCATTTTTTGTGCAGTAAGATACATGCTGGTGGCAACCACAGCTTTGTATGTTGCCGATTCATTTCTCTTTTGAGTCCTTTTTGCCATTGCACACTATGTCTGTCTTTCTGCTTGCAGTGACTGCACCAACAGTAGTGGGTTGTCTCTTCTTCATAGCAGCTCCACTTATTGTCCTTGAAAGGTGAGATTTCCAAAGCTACTAATCCATAAGTACCATAATTTCCTTTCTTTTAGCAGGAGTTTAGAAGTAAGTGTACTCCTCTTCAAAGATATTTTATCTTATAATTTTTTTTACCAGTTCCTCCTAGTGTGTGCATATGTAACCTTTATGCCACATTTTAATTAAAAAGCATTATTTGTGGTATTTCTTTTGTCCGTGTCCAGTGGGAGCTGGTGGGATGAATGTTTCCAGAAGGCTTCATTTTGCATTGACTGCTGAGTGGTTCCCTTCCTGCATCCTGTAGTGTGAAGCCTCATCTCTGGAATGTCTGTCTGGTCCAATAAAATGTGTGGGGAATGCAGTTACATGGAATCACGTGAGGTATAAATCCCCTGTAATTGCATGTTGAATGTTGGGCTCTGACAGGATTATGAACACGTGGAGGTGCTTATATATTGCAAGTTTCATCTTGAAGATAGGAGCAAATCCATGTTAATAATTTTTAGTTTCTCTTTTCTTCCATGTTGTTTCTCCATCAAGGCAAATGTTTTTTGGCTTCTCTTAAAGGACAGGCTTGAACCAGTCTCAAATTTCTAGATGGTTGTTCTAGACGGTTTCTAGATGGTAAACTGTACTGAGAAAGAAGTTACATTGTTGTGACTTGGGTTGTATTGAAGAATAATGTTTCTTTGGTCATAAAACAGGAACCTCCTTCCTCATTGCAGTCCTGATACTAAAAATGGTTGAAAATGAATTTTCTTTCTTTCTTTTAAAGCACTGGCAGCAGCAAGATAATATCAGCAAGTGAAAATATCAGTCCTGAACAGTCAGTCTGTAGGTAAGAAAGGGATGGTGTTAAATTCCAAAATAATTAAGTTTTGAAAACATAATTAGTATTTATTTTCAACTTATTTTCATATTTATGTTATGTACCTCAGTGCCATTACCTTGCATTTTTGTACTCGTGGCACTCTGTCATTTAGTCCTACTACCTCACTGGCATTAAGAAACAACAGGGAGTGAGCTGGAAGTACAAGGCGGTTTCCTTTCCTGATATATAGCACTTAGATACTTTAAGATACTTTAGGAAATATTTAATTTGAAAAATGATTGTTCTATGCTTTTTTTAAAGTGTGGATTAATATGGTTGGTTTCTAGTACTGTGTGTTTTCTTGATTATCTGATCTTAAATGTTACTACTGGTTTTAGAAGTTGTATATTTTAATAATGGCCATTCAAGATGTTTTCCTTCATAGGAAATTGTAGCAAATAGTGCCAGAAAGAACTACAGCAGGTCTTTCTCTGGGCTCTTAGAAACAATATCTTCAACATCTTTTTATTCCAACATATGTCATAAGTACTCTATAAAATCTAATCATGGAAACTGGTACAATCTGTCCCAGTGCTTAATTTTTCTTCCCTCAGCACAGATTTTCCTGATGTCTACTCTAAATCACTTTGACCACAGTGAAGTCAATTACAAGCTTTTCTGACTTTCACCCTTTCTTGTTTTAATTTTTTTTCCTCCCCTCAACATATGTTTGTGAGTTTTAAATTAGTTGATAAGCTTCTTGCAGTCTTATTTTCTTCAGATTTAGGCTTTATAATCTTTCTAGTGGAGAAATTTTTAAAAAGTATTAAACATTGTTACTTCTAAATACTCTCTAACTCATGTGTATGTTTCTTGGAGTGTGGTACTCCAGCATGTATTTCTTTGGCGGCTCTATCTTCATGACTGGAATAGAAAAATGTGGTTTGCAGTTGTGCTCTAGTTGATGCTTTTCAGTGCAAAGACATGGGAGTTTCAGTGTTGCAGTGCCAATTCAGATCAGCCTGCTGTTCACTATAACTCATTCATTACAACACCACTGAGTCCCCTTGGAAGTACTTTGTTCCCTTGCCAAGATCAAATATTTGTATACTTGGAAGCCACACACTTGGAAGTCATGTTGCTGTGAAATGTATGAAAATGTGGTTCTAAGTCTGCTCTGATGGAAAGACATGGAACCATCTTTGAAGCTTCAAAGTTGTGTCCTTTGGTCAAAGGCAACTGACTGCTGTATCCCATCATTTCAGAAGAAGACGTTGAACTGTGTAGAAGTGTCTTGTTAACAACATAGTTAAGGACAACGTGTTTTGTTCAGTTTCTTTTGGTTTTAAGCTCTGTAGACATTTTCTGTCATGTGTCACCCTGCCCTGAAAAGCTTTCGAAATCAGGCAGTAGAGGTTTCTTTTCCATTGCAAATTGTACAAGTTTGTTTCTTCTCTGTACTGAAGGAGTTCTATTTTCTGGTTGTTTGTTTTTTTGTTTTTTTTCTGTAGTTCTGGATTATACTTCAGTGTATTCATTCACAGTTCAGTTTTGGCACGATCATCTTAACCATGTAATCTAGTTAGAGCATTCCTTGCTCTTGTATGCCTTGTCCTTCTTGTGCTTGTTCATACAAGCTGCCTGTGGTGAGATACTTGTGCTTCAAATCACACTTGGGGGCATTTTTCCTCTGCAGTGCTCATATACTAATTGTGTTTATCCTCCCACACCTTGCTTTCCACATGAGGGGAGAGGAACAGTAGTACACTCAGTTTCTGAGTTTCTCTGCTGAGGAAGATCTTCAGTTGGGCCCTGTGAGGGTGGTGTCTCCTCAGGTCCAAGGCTTTTGCTGAAGCTTCACAGTGACCCTGCCTGGATGGGTCTGGAATCTTCATCACAGGAGAAGCCCGTGGGACTCTCTGCCTCACCTCCCTGTTTCTGCTCTTGCTGAGCTGCATCTGCAGTGTGATGGTTTTTCTTCCAGCATGGGGATGCTGGGTTATCATAGGATATCAGAAGTACAGGAGTCTTCCTGTGTTGTTTCCCCTAGGGCCGTTTGCCAGATGGAATGTAGCCTTCAAGTTGTGTTTTGAAAAAGCTTGTGGTAGAATATTTGGATTTCTCTGATGTGTGGCTGTTGAGCAATACACTGATTTTAAAATCTAAAACCCCCCCTTTTGGCTTCACAGATATGTTCCAGAAAACATTACTGTGGTGTTGACTGTCATCCATAGAGGATAGCCTTCAATTTATTTTCTTTTTGTTAATTTTTAAATTATTTTTAAGGCTAAAACTGTCTTTTTCTAATCACAGAAGAAGGTCTTGGGATGATAAATAGATTAACATCATAACCAACCCAAAACCTGGCTCCATAATAGGAGGAAGCCAATGTATCTGGAACATCTTTACAGGAAGTGAGATAATCAATGAATAAAGCTAGGTAGGTGCTTTTGATGGCTTGAGCATTCTGATGGTCAGGGCTGGATGTCACCTTATGCAGTGCAGCTTTGTAACAGCAGAGGGTACTGTTGGTGCAAGATAAAAAATTAGGTTTTTCACACTGAGTTTGGAATTTTTTTTTGCTCCTAATATGTTGTTCATTGGAACTGTTGACATGTTATTAGTCGTTGTTGGATCACTGCCTCGTCTTCATAGAATGCATTTATGGATTTACTAAGTAGTTTTGTGGAGAATCCCCTAAATAAGTATGAATGTTTTCTAATTAGTTTTGCTGTCACAAAAAGTGCTTCAAAGATGTGAATTCTGATACAGCTTGTTTGTCCTTCAGTGTTGTGGAAGGACTATTCATTTTCTGTTTTAGATTGAGGAGTTGATTATGTTGGAACTTCCCAGAGAGTTTTTCTTCTGGATATAAAGTATAAAAAAGACCAGTAAAAGTTTGGGGACAAAGTAGCAATTATTCCATCTCTTGTTGGACAGCCCTACTCTCTCCTCCTGTGTTTTATTTACCACATTCTTGCACAGTCTCTGGCTGCTGTTCACCAGAGTTGTGTTTTATTTGAATGTCAACAGGTGGGCTGTTATTTAAGACCTGCTTTTAAGGAATGTTACTGTTTTGCCAGGGATCATTTCAGTTCTGTGGAAAGGACCTGAGCTTTCCAAATCTAAGTTTCTGAGAGTACAGTTATATAGTGTGTTGATTTTTGTGGTAAATCTGCTCTAAGTGACAACACAGTAAAATTTTTAAGGACTATTTTTGGTGACTTTTGTCCCATACTTTTCCAGTAGTCCAATTTACCACCTCTCCTCATCCTGTGAGCAGTTGTCATGGCACAGCTGTGCTGGGGGCAGTTGCAGTGATGTGCTGGGCCACACAGGGTGGGAGAGTTTCCTAAATTTTTCTTGGCTGCCAAAATACCTGTGTGGCCTTAAGATTGGTGTTAATTTGGGGTTGGAATTGGTAATCCTGATGGAAGTGAGACACCTTCAGTTTGGTCACTGCCATATTCTGACTCTACTGTAATGTACTTATGCTTAGGGAAATGGTTTCAAACCGAGAGTGTAGGTTTAGACTGAATATTAGGAAGAAATTATTTACTGTGAGGGTGGTGAGGCACTAGAAGAGGGTGCCCAGAGAAGTTGTGGCTGCCTCATTCCTGGAAGTTTTGAAGGCCAGGTTGGACAGGGTTTGAGCAACCTGGTCTAGTGGAAGTTGTCCCTGCCCATGGCAGGGGGTTGGAACGAGATGATTTTTAAGATCTCTTCCAAACCAAAACATTCCATGGAATTCTGGTACAGGCTTGTTTGATATTAAGTTGGCAAGAAGAACTACTTTGTGAGTGAAGTTTTCTGCTTTGCAAAGTGAGCTAAGCCACGGTGTCAGAAGACAGCCCTTGTAGGTACAAGATATAGTAGGTATAGTAGCAAACTCACTGAAGCACTTCATGTGCTGGGTCTACCTCTCATCATAGTTTGTCCTCATGGTTAATTTTACAGGTACTACAGTGTGATTTCATTGCGAGAAGACCTTATGTAGACAGGCTTGAAAAAGAAAAAATATTCATAGGCCACAATAACTGTTTTCCCAATTTGTCTTCATTCTTCTGCATGTTTCTGGGATCATAGGTAACTTTTAGTGATGGCATCTTCTGGGAGCAGAAAAATGAGATGCCTGTTAGAGGTAGAGCTACAGTGGAGGAGGAGTGGATAGAAAGGTATTAATATGCTTTTGGGCTTTGGCTGTAGGAAACACTGCTAGCACCTGCTAGTTACTGCTAGCAGTGCTTTGAAACATCACTCGCATTCTTTGTGCTTCAACCCTAACCTTTATTTCTACAGCTTACCTTGAGCCAGCTGTTTCTGTTTGACTGATGGCATGGCAAACAATACCAGCCTACTGCAAAACAGCAGAAAACCAAAATGGAAAGGCATTTTGCCAGTTTGACCTTTCAGCCGTGGGAGTCCTTGTGATGGCTCAAAGGAGGGGGCCTAGGGGAATGGGCTGTTTGGGGCTATAGTGGGAAGCTGTGCCTTCTGTGGCATCACTGTGTAAATTTTCACTAGCAGAATGCAGGGCATTAATAATCCACCTGCTTGAAATCTTCTGAGGGGTGAAATTTGATGGAGGACTTTGCCAGTGCAGGGCACTTCAGTCATGTTGAATATGTTGAATGACTGCAGAGAAACTGCCCAGATCCTTCTAACTCAATTCCTGGCCAAAACACTCCAGTGTGCACATTGTATTTAACTGGCTGCTCCTCTTGTGAAAGCCAGTAGTAAAACCCAGTTTATTATGGGTAATAATCATGACCTCAGCAGGATTATTGGATTTTCACTCCTGGACTCAAACAGTAGCCATTAACAAAATATTTCATTATATTGGGAAGGAAATTCTTTGTAGGTGAACCCTAACCTTGTAGTTATTAGATTTACCTTGTGCTTTATTTGGGATAAATTGAGTTATCTTTTTTTTTAAGTCATTGTTAAGAATTTTTGCCTGGCATAGTATTTCCAGCAGACTGGAAGGTTTGTCTTTTTTTGCAGTTGATTCCTCTGCATTTACTTTGTTCTGAAGCAGTCTCAGTTGAGGGACAATACTTGCACTAAAATCCTAAGAGCAATACTTAGAACACAAGGGTGTTTCACAGAATCACAAAATAGTTGTAACTAGGAGGCACCCCCATAGTACAGATGTGGTTTTTTCTTAGGTTTAAACAGAATTTCCTGCTTTTCAGCTTGTTCCCATTGCCTGTTGTCCTTTCACTGGGCACCTCACCTCTGAGCCCATCTCTGCCTTCTTTAATCCTTCCCATGAGGTTACGTTTCTAAGATCCTCCTGAGCCTTCTCTGCTCAAGGCTGAACAATCCCAGCTCTCTCTGTCTCCTCTCGTGGCAGATGCTTCAATCCTTTAATCATCTTAGCTCTCTGGACTTGTTCCAGTGTGTCTGTCTGTAGAGGGGAGCCCAGCAGAGCCCCAGCCCTGCAGCAGAGCCCCCTCAGTGCTGAGCCAGGGGAAGGGTCCCCCACCCTGGGGCTGTTTGCTGCCTGTGTGACCAGGGCATGGTGCTGGCTCTGTTCAGCTGCTCCACCCGGATTCCCAGATCCTTCTCTGCAAAGCTGTTTTCCAGTAGGTTGGCACCCAGCCTGTAGGGCATAGTTATTCCTCTCCACGAGCAAGACTTTGCATTTTTCTTTGCTGAACTTCATGAGATCTGCCTGCCCATTTCTCCAGGCCTTTTCCATATTTTTTTCTCGGCAGGAGGCCCACATTTTCCCTAGTCTTCTTTTTTCTGCTCAGTTACTTGTAGAAGCATTTCTTGTCCCTGACTGTTTCCAGGTCCAGGCAGGATTTGACCTTCCCAAGTTTGTCTTTGCACACTAGGGCAGTGTCTCTACATTCATCCCCACTCACCTAACCCTGTTCCCACCTCTTGTGTGCATTTTTTTATATTTGAGTGTTGTCAAAAGCTCCTTGTTGATCCATGTGGATCTCCTGGTACCATTGCTTGATTTTCTGCACATTGGCTCTACGATTCTTGATCATGGTGCAGGTCATTCTTCAAAATGAGCAAACTCTCCTGTACCAGTCTTCTCCCAAGGCCCATATCCTGTGAGTTTTTCTGAAGCTGGTCCCTGAATTCTGCTCTCATGAAGCCCAGAATTATGATCCCGCAACTTTCATTGTTTCCTTTGCCTTGGTTCAGACTTAAGGCTTGGTTCCTGGCAACTTCCCTGGCTTTAGTGTCAGCAGTCTGCACATTTATTTGAGTTGGCCAGGTCGGTGTTTTAATCTGAACTAGTGTTTGTATCAGATATTCATACCTTGAGTGAACCAGACAGACCAGGTGTGGTCTGCAGTGTTCCTGCAGAAGGCTTTTTTTTTTTTTTGCATGTTCTTGACTTATATTTACTGATCCATCTGTTCCTTATATATATTGGTCTCCTGTACCAGTGCTGGTACTGATACCATTAGTGTCTTCCACTCCAATTGCTGGTCACAGATTTACCTTGGAAAAAAAAATTTCCATGTAGTTAATGTCATTAAAATTACTCCCTTTCTAGACCCTTTCTCATTCCCTTAATGGGGCTTAAATTTGCACAGTCTAGCCATACCCTGGATTGTTCTGACATCATGGTATAACCTAAAGCATTTCTTCATGATAAACCTGCCCTATCCTACATGTATCCATAAATGAAAAACTACACAACTAGCCTAGAAATTATATAAGATGTTCTGTTTGTTGCAGCTTCAAAATCTCCTCAGTGTCCATGTGATCATTTGTAAGTTTTATGTACCACGGGTATGGCCAAGGTATGATGGGATTTTGGCAAGTGATCTATCTGCTTTTTCAGGAATGGTTTTCTCAGTGGAATTTATCCGATATCTTTCCTCAAGTTCTGCATCTTCTCCCAACACCCCATTATCTGTAAGCAGTGGCTGTACCAGATGATTTTAAAGGAGAGTGGATACACAGCTCTAAAACGCTGTACTCAGATCCTAGTTAGTATCAAGTATCCTGGTTATCACAGATGGTGAAATGCTGGCAAAAATGCTTGCAAAGTGATTTGGGAAGGCTCTGCTTGCTGTCAGTCACTACTGCCAAATTAGCTTAATTAAAACCAGCTGTGGGAAAGTGCTCTGCTGCGACTGATAACTTCATTTCCTTCTCTGAAGTCTTGTGGGCCTGGGTCTGGTGATAACGAACTGCTTGGATGCAGTGAGGATCTTAAAGTGGTTGCAGTTCTCTTACATATGTGTAATTTTGAAGTTGGCCCTAAATCCTGCTTTTGGCTTGCCTTTCTCCATATGGAGTCCTTGGCCTTGAGATGCTGAGGTTTGTGTATTGCCTTGAATAGCATCTACTATAGTTAGTGTTGCTGTTTCTTGATTTGGTTTGAGAGAGTTGGTGGGCATGTTTGTTTTACTATGGTTTAAAAGGAATGTCAAGGTTATCCAGTCTGAGAAAGTCTCTTTTATTACAGTTTAAAAACCTCATAAAACCTAAGAGCCTCTTCAACCAATCCCTGACTTTAAAACCCAACAGCTTAAGCCATTCAACACAGTTTGCCTTTTCTGAGTGACCAGCAGGCCTTTGTGTTTTGTGAACTGCTGTCTCGGGCTTCTGCAATATTCTTTATTTGTAGAATGCCCTACTCATTGCTATCTCCCTTCCCTTAATCCTTTCCTCTCTTTCCCTATCATCTGCTCATTTGTGCAGGCAATTTCATAGTCAAATTTAGGGCCAAAAAGTTGCCAACATTGATGACTTGTCACAAACCAAGAAGAGTCCTTTTTCCATTTCTGAATTGATCCCAGACCTGCCAACATCAAGCTGTTGGGTTTTTTTGCCAGTCAAATGAAGTTATGTTAGATGAGGCAGCTGTTCTAGAATAAGGTTAATAAAATGACTGTTGCCTTTTATAAGGAGTTCTGCTAGTGGAGTAATCCAGAATTGGTGAAACTCTAAAATTTGTGAATCCCAGTGCGCCTGTGAAATCCTGGCTGGAAGCATACTTCAGCAGGTGGCTGGAAATGCTAATAAGGAATGGAGTCTGTTGTGGAGCGCTGTGGAAGTTTTGTCTTTCTGAGATTACAGTAGATTTTCTTTGTGGAAATTGACTTAGAAAGGGAGTTGTTCTTGGCATCTCTCAATTTCTGAAGTTTCAGCTTCTGATGAAGTAGAGTTGGCAGTTTCACAGGATCTTCAACAACAACAACAAAAAAAGGAAGCTTCAGTGATGCTGCTATGCTGGATTACTATTCTTAAGTAAGCTTATCCCTTGTCTCAATATTTTCATTAAAGTAGTCCATTGATGTGGATTGATTTTTTTTTCCCCCTGTGTTTGGGGTGGGTTTTCTTGTTTAGTTTTGTTTTCCAGTAGCATTTTGATTGCTTGTTGCAAAGATGCAAGAGACTTCGTGGCTTTCCTGAATAGGGTCACCCAATATGTTTGGATGCAGTGTAGTTCTCTGCAGTTCTCTGGTATTTTACTGCCTATTCCAGTTTTGCACTTTGAACTACTTTGAACTTTTTTTTCCAGTTTGAACTTTGTGTCACTGTAACCTTCAGTCTAACTGACGAGAATCTTTTCATTGGAATTTATCTATGCACAGTAGAAGTTCTTGTAGTTGGAGGTGAGACTGGCATCTTGGTTTTTTTTGTTCTTTTCCCACTTAGAAGAATGGCTACTGACTTTTAGTCACTGCTGACTTGGAAACTACCCTATGAGGTTTTTTTTTTTTTTAAAGGCTTGCTTTCTTTGTGAAACACTTCAGGGAGGTGCTCAGCAGTTTAATTCCATTGATCCTAGATTGGAACCAATGTTTCTTCTTGTTTAACCTTCTGGGTGCCTTGGAATTATTTTAACGCTTTTTTTGGTTGGTTGTTTTTTGTTTTTCCCCTCACTGGCTTGTTTCTCTGCCAAGTTCTAATTTAAAGGGATTCATTGTATTTTTCTATGTGGTGTGATAGGAGGAACACTTTTCCTTTAGATTGTCTCCAGCTGTATTTGTCCAGGGGCTGGGTGGTGTGTGTGGTGATCAACTTCCACTCCTGCAGCTGCTATTTCAATAAGTTTTTCATTGTCCTGCAGTTTCTGCACATGGAAATGAGGCACTACTGACAGTATTAATGCATCCCTGGGTTATTTTTCTTATGTTTTGGTGAGCTTTTTTAAAAATTAAAATCAAACACTTCTGTAAAAGAATAGGAAATGAGAATATATGCACTCTTCAGTTACTGTGGTTTTTGTTTTGGAGGCTTTTTTTAGTTTGTCTTTTTCCTCTGAGTATAGGCACTTTCATAGTCAAGTAGATACTCGGAGAACACCTTTATTTCAGATTTGCTTGTTGTGAGTGTTTGGTTTAGGATGTGAAGGTTTTTGTATGGACATAATGCCCTTTGTAGACTGGTTTGTGTGTCAGGAGGGTAAAGACAAGTTGGTCCTCAAGCCAGTCAGCTTGGGAAGCATTTATGCTCCATATCTCTCTGTGTCCACTACCTATAAAATCACATATGGTGTAGCATCTCTCAAATCAAAATTTTAGTTTGGAAGTTTTAGAATGTTTTGGAAACTCACCAAGTTTTAGGATTTGATGGCCCAGAAATCTCTTCAAATTTTGGAATCAGTTGTGGTGATGCTGTTAAAAGTTAAACAAATTCCCACAAACTTCCCCCTGGCCCCAAACTGCAAAACACAAGTGAAAAATGGATACAGCAGACTTTCTGTTCAGCATCACCTTTCATGTTAATAAATGATCTAGGTCCTTGCAATGTAAAAGAAATTCAGATGTGGTCATTTTCTAGACAAGATGCTGCTAAAACACTTGTATTCAGGAGATGTTTTATGCTCATACCTCGTACCTCACTCCTTCCTGTGATTTGTTTGTGCTCCAGGCAGAGACAGGAGAGATGACAAATCTCACTGTAAAGCTCTACGTAGGACCTTGTTGGCAGTTATTGTGGTAGTTGGGCCAGATGTTGTGTGCTTTAAGGTTTTGGAAAGCTTCTGACCACTGGCTAAATATCATAAATTGTAGACAATTTTTAAATAAACTCAAGAATGTGAATTTCCTGATGGAAGTACTTGTACTCCTGCTTTTGAGAAAAGAGGGATTCCTTAGAGTTAGCTCAGAAAAGGAAAAGGTTTTTGCATGTGAGGGAAAGGGAGGAAAAAATAGTTGAGTGTCTCCAGTAGGCATAAAATTAAGATCAGTCTATTAAAATAGTTGTCCTGATTGTCATTGATTGTATGTAGATACCTTCATTTATGTAAACCAGAAAATAATGTGTATCAGCCTTCTAGAGTTCTCTGACAGTTGTGTGAGTGAATGTAAGTTTGAGACACAAACTGTGTTTTATTAAGATAAAAGCGCATGTCCATATTTAGAAAAAGTATTAAAAGACTAAAGCAATTTATTTCAAATATTAAAAGCTTTGTGTTATAGTATCTAAACTAACAGTATATACTTTTTTGCAATATGAAAATACAGAATTCCCCAACTGCCAGTACCCATTTTCTGTCTTGCCACATAGATTGTTATCTTCAAAGAGAGAATTGTACTGGTTTGTAATTTATTGCATGTTTCTCTGTGGAATTTAGGAGTATGACTGACTTTGTGCTGCAGTAATAATTGAAACCAAAATATGAGGCTTAGTTTAGGAGATAATGAGCTCCTTAAAATATTGAGAATCTGTTTGGGATTAGCTAAAAGATTTCTCATTGTCAAGAAAATAACTTCTTGGATACCACCTTTATTGATAGAGTTTGGCCTGGGTGTTTTTGTGACTTTATGGTAGTTCTGTACCTTCTCTAGAGCTGTGTTCCTCAAAGCCAAGTATTTTCTCACTGAATGCCTGCAGCACCTTGATCTCCCCTTCTGCTTTGTCTCTGGGAACTGTCCATCTCTCTTCTGGAAAGTGCAAGGTAAGAAGCAGCTGCTGTTGGCCTTCCCCTGGAATAGGGAGCGGTGATGGACACGGAGGAGCTGCATGTCCCTGATGCTCAGTGCAGCACCGTGTTGGCCATGGCTCTGTGAAGTGATGTAGTAGATCCAAATAAATACTGATCTTATGAGCGAAACATACCAGCCCTTCCTGCCACCAAACAGTTATTTGGGCGCTGCTGAAGACAAATACAATGTAATATCCTTCTGAAACATTTGCCAGCTGGCGCGGGACACCACATCTTTTCATTCCATTCATTCATTGCAGAATAAAGAAAATTGGCATGCTCAGACCATTTTAAAAATACATCTGTTCAGAACACGAGTGTTGTTTCTTGTTCAGTTTGTTTACCACTTCATAACAAATGTCCTGATGAAAAAGGGGCAGTGCACAAAACAGCAAGTGTAAAAAGGTTGGTTAGGTTCCATGAAATTCATAAAAATTGCCTAAAGAAATATTACTACATCTCTCAAGTTCAGTATCACTAAAGGAGCTTTATATTCAATTAAATGACAGGAAATTGAGAGGTGATAGAGAATGACTTTTCTGTTTACAATGTAACCAGTAGACCTTGATGCTGCATTAAACTCTCCAGACAAGTGATAATACTTTGCTATATCCATTCTTAGCTCTCAAGCCTTTTATCCAAGGGTCTTTAGAAAAAATCAGATTGTTTATTTTTTGGATGAGAAACAAATTAATCAAAGGACTTGTTCAGGGCTGCATGGGTTATAGCAAAATTACCCCTGTTGGCTGTGGTTTAGTTTGCAGAGACTCACTCAGAGCCAGCTGTGCCTGCCCTCCCTGCAGCAGAGCTTGTGCTGAGCCTCAGCGCTCCGTGTCAAGTTTCCCAGTGTGGAAGCTGGCTGGCTCCAGGCTGCAACACAAAAGGGACCTCGTGTCCTGACAGACTGGATGGCCAAGGAATTTGGGTTCAGATCTAAGCTTGGCTGTGAAGTCAGCTGTCAATAAAATGAGTGTTTTAGGTCAGTTACAGAAATGGAGAGAGAACCTATGGGGTCTTTTTAGTACTGTGTGCTTTGTAAATGGGGAGGGTATTTAAACAGACAGTGGCTAGAGCAGCAATGCAGAAACTTTTAAATTTGTGCAGCGCATAAGTGAATTGCTGTTAAGAATGAGATATTTCCATTATTATGATATCTCTCAATGATGTGTGCTCTCCAATGAGGATGAATCTTTCCTCACAGGTATGTTATGTGAAACAAGCATCGTCCTATTCCCACATCTCCATACCAAAATAAGTATAGCCAGGTGGCACACAGGACAGGCGTTCAAATTTAGTGCAGCTGTGTTTTAAGACAATTTATTAAACTCAGAGTTTATTGGAAATGTTCTTTGCAATCAGATGTTTCCTGTTGCTGAAGATGTGTCCTGTTGCTGAGTGACTTTTCTCTTTCTGTAAAGGGACTAAGTTTTGAACTTTGAACATAGGTCTCCTATCAGCTGCAGACAGCACTGGACTAAAACTCTGCATATATTTTGCTTGCCAAAACTTGCAGTCCCTTTATTTGCTGCTATTAGCTCTCACATCTGTGATTAGGAATTGTGTCTGTCCTCTGTATGTGTCATCTTTCTATGTAATTTCTCATATTAGATATGGAAAATACTAGAATTATGCTGCTCAAACAATACACTTGAGATCATAACTCCTTGTGACATCTAAACATGAGAGCACTACTGATTGTTTTTGACAGAGTACATGTGTAGGAGCTGGGATTACCAGTAAGAGTGGTATTATATGTGTTTCCTTTGACCTTCACTGATGCTGTGTGAAGTGGAGCTTAGGCAATGTCCTTATTAGTGCCTTGAGTTTTAAATTATGAATAAGAGTCACTTGGAGCATCCTTGAACTGTGGTACAAAAGATGTTATTGTAGTGACCAGTGCCCTTAACACAGAGCCATCTCACTGTGTTCAAAAAAAGGTGTCAAGTAGGAAAATCCTTGGCACTATAGAAGAATGAGCTTAGTAAAGCAAAATAGACCAAGCTGGGAGAACGGGGAGCCCAAGCAGGATACTTAATAAGTTAGTAGAATGGCATTTGTCATTAAACTGAGTAAATTACTTAGCTCTTCCCTAAATCCATCTTCAGTGTGCAAAACAATGTGTTAGGAAGTGAAGGTTGCCCTGTTAAGGGATTTTTAAGTGCAGACAGTTATGCTTTACTGAATCTGAGGAAGGATATTCATGCTTTAGATACCTGAGTTATCTAACACAGAACTGAAATTATTCAGTTCCCTTCAATTTTTTGGATATAAGAATTATCCAGTACGTTGCATAGTCATGATAAGAGAGGGTCTTATTAAAAATATTTTTTCTTTGGGGCAGGAGATGTTCTAAGGTCTTCTCACCAAATGAATCTTGACAGTAGAATGCATTTTGAAGGTGCACTGCTTTTGTGAGCTTCGTTTCCTGACTAGGTGAAACATAAGAATAGTTTTTGTTGTTATTGATCTCTTTGTCAGCAAGCTATGAAGAGTTTCATGCATTAAATGTTTCTTCTCAGGTATGCCACATTCCAGAATATTGATCTCAAATAGAAAATAAACTTTGACAGCTATTGGGATGTTTGGTCCTATAGTTTTCAGTACTCAGCAGAAAAAAGTAGACAGATGAATGACAGACCCTTAAGGATGTTCTTCTAATTCTGTGATAAAAATGATGCACCTAATTTTTTTCTTTTCATTCGGACTCTGAATCAAAATTTTGTTTGATAATATTACTGCAGTTGCCCTCTCCAGGCCAGCTGATGGAGCTCTACAGGATATCTGGTATCTGAATCAAGCTCTGGTGGTATAAATTACATTAAAAGTTATTAAATACAGGTTATAGTTCTGTAGGAATCCATCAGAGTATCTGGAGAGCAGGGATAAGGAATGAAAGACATTGATTATGCATATAAGAAAGCAATACAGACCTCAGAGCTTGAGCGTCTGAACAAGGATGTACCAAATCACAGCCTTATATTGTGATGTATTCTTGTATTCCCTGTTTGGCTTGGCCTGTGGAGTGTATTGCTGTAATGGTATGTGGTATTGAGGCTGTGTTAAGCCTTTATTATTAAACTCTTATAACTCCGGTGGGACTGACAGTTTGTGGTTTCTCAGGACCACTTCCAAAGCAGCACGCAATCATGTTGTTTTTCTTGGGGAAGTTACTTTATTGCCAAAGTCTGGTTTTGCTTTTTTTTCTTTTTTTTTTTTTTTCCTTTTAAAAAGCTTAAAACATTTCCCCCCCGCCCCCAAAACCAGATAAGTTATTGGTTCAGCTTCTTTGGTTTCTAATAGGTTGAGACAAATATCTACACATCCTTGCAGGGAGAGTCTGTAAAACACAATAAAAAGTTAGTGGCTTCTCAGAGAGACTTAAAATAAAGATCTTAACTGAAATTTTGTAACAGCACTTAGGTAAACATACCGTTTATATACAGGTCTTGTTTGAATGTGGATTATATTTGCTGTTCTCATTATGTGTTGTCACTGCCTGTTTTTTGGTTTGTATTTCTTCATTTTCTTCAACGATGAAATCAAAGTAAGGACAGTATTTGTATTGGAAATGGATCCATGTATTTGCTCCTACATGATTTTAAGAACTTGATGCCATTGGGCTTTTAAGAGCTGTTTCCACACACCTCTTCAGTGCAGTATCTAGTGAACTGCATGGAGTATGAAACTTCTGATGTTTTTCAGCATGGCTTTATTTCTCTCCTACAAATCTGCACTTTGTTGGTCAGGGTCATCACTCGTTTGTAAAGATCCAAATCTTCCTTTATTTTTCTGTTCAGAAACTAGAGTACTGGAAAAGATTCAGCAATCTGTTACAAGTAGCAGTTAAATACTTGTCTGGTGTCCAGAAATGCGCGGAGCTGAGGTGCACAATATATGCAAGATGGATTATTTAATTTGCCTGTCTTGGGAACAGGAAAGTGTGGTGCACAGTTATCCAGACCCTGAGAAAGGTAGGAGGTTAGCAACCCTTGAAGTGCATCCCTTGCCTTGAAATACAATCAGTCCACATACCTGGATGTCTTAGCCAGACTGTGATTGTGGTGTAAGTGCAGCAATAAATGTAGCCATCACAGATTTGTAGGTGGATTTGTTTGAGGTTTAGTTTTTTGTGGGTGTTTTGTTTTTCTTTTTTTAACTACAGAACAAATCTGTGCAAGTCCAGTTCTGTTACTTCGAAGCTACTTGTTCAGCTCAGGGTCCTGTATGGAGCATTGTTGGAACTGAGTTTAAATTTGTTCCCAGAGCAGCATTGAGGGTCTTTGCAGAGTCTGTCTTCAAGCTCCTTGTTCCTGAATGCAATGGGATCCTTGTGTTGGTTTCGCAGCACTGGAACAGCATCTCATACAACACCCCTGCACACTCAAGGAGGCTGTGATGGAGTGCATTCAGACAGCCCTGCACAGCAATGTTCTGTGGGGCATGATGGAGCAGATCTGTATATTGGTCCAATTGGTGGTGCTCTAACTGGGTAATGAGAATGAGGGGAAAGTGACCCATAGCATAGGTCCCAATGCAACTTTAACCCAAAGCTGACACAAAGTGACCCAAAGCAACTTTGCAATCTGGCTGGTGAGGTCTCAGCCATCATTATTCCTGGCACTGACTGCCTTCTAAACTGAGTGAGTGCTTGTGCTGTCTTTGCTTCTTCTGATGGATTGGATAAGATCCAGAATTACATTTGGATTTCACTATATCTTCTTGTTTGGGTTTTTTTTTTTCCTTTTCTTTTTTAAGCTGCTAGAGCCACTGAAAAAAGATTGTAGTTAACATGAAAACAGATGTAAAAGACTGGCACTGTGGTGAGTGCAGCCTTAAGCTGTACATATTGGCAAGTTACTCTGTGTCAGATTTCATGATTTAGGCATAAAGGCTGCCCTTCAGTTAAGGCAGGAGGAAAAACATTTAAGCTTCTTTATGGAAATAGGTATCTGAAAGGTTGGGGACTGGTCCTTCAGGCACAAACACTTCCTGGCACCTAAAGCAGCGGTGCATGTAAGTGGGTATGTTTTACATTGTGTCTTAATAAGTTTTGAAAGATAAAGCCTTTGAAGATTGCCTTTGAAAGGTGGAGCACACTCCGGGGCTTGGGCACAGATAGAGCTGCCAGTTTGTCTCAGCGAAAAAGACCCCCTAGAAAAGTCAGGAGGAATTTGAACTGAGCGATGGCTGGAAGAGATTTGAAACTCAAAGTAAAGAAACTTTTCTTCTTATGTTTGTGGAAGCAGAACTCTGTGTTTTTACACTGAGTAAATCTGGCTTCAAAGATTTGCCTATCTCCATCAACTTCTGACAGAAATAACCTGTAGCTCTGAATTTGGATGTGAGTAGCTATTTGGGTAGAAGAAAGGTGACATATTATTAATCTTCTGAGCTTTCTTCAGGTTTATAGTTTCTTCACTTTTGGAGTGCTAATACCAGAAATAAAACTGTGTTTTAATAAAGATCCATGTTTTGTTAAATTACTATTGGAGATCGAGGAGGAGTTGGCTATAATACAGGTTATTCACAGTGAATTTGATTAGTTGAAACTAACAGTAGCATGAAGGACTGGATTGGAAAAGAGAGCTCTTAACTGCTTGTAAATTGTTTTTTTGTATGAGGAAGATAATGTTCTCAGTTAAGGGAATGAAACACTATACTATTTTTGTGGTTCGCAATAATGTTATTAATTTGGTGCTTGCAGTGCTTTTCAGCCATTCTTAGATAAGCCTTAATATTTCATGTGCAGTGTTTGAATACAAAATATATTTCAGAAAAATTAACAGCTTTTAAATTTGACATTAACTACAAAGCAGTACTTCATGTTGATAAAAATCTCAACGGTTTTGTAAAAGTAGAACCCCACAGAGATACTTTAAAATTGATGGCAAATGAAGTTAATGCAGTTAAAATGAATTAAACTCCTTGCTATTTAGAATAATATAATGATGTCTGAATTTTATTCCCAAAAGAGGAAATACAGTTGTTAAGTCCAGATGGATTTTTATTTTTGTTGGAGTAAGTTTTGAGACTAATATCTTCTTTTAAATTTTTTTTAATGTTATTACCATAGTGCTGGATCTGAGACAACACAGACCTTCTTTTTCTTAATCCAGTCAAATTAACAATCCTTTATTAAAAGAACAGTGTTTATTTTTGAAAATTAGCAGTTTCTTGTTGCATTTTTAAGAGTTGGAAAATAAGCACCAGGATAATGTAAAATATAGAGAAGCCAAGGGCTCAGTCCTGTGTCAAGTTATTTTCAGCTTTAACATGGTAACTGCCAGTGTCTGTGATTGTAGCCTGCCTAAATTTCAAGTGATGCAGCAGGAGGTTAAACTCTTTTCAGCAGGCTAACTCTTCTTGAGCTTGAGCTTTTTGCCTTGCACTGAGGGCTTGCACCTCGGCAGCCCTTGTGGTGCTGCAAAGGATGTGTGAGGAGCTGATCACATCTCAAACCTGAGTGACAAAGAGAAATGTCAAAGGATTCACCTCTATTCATTTAGGTGAAGATGAAAGGCAGTTCAGCTATTACTGTGTCAGTTTAAAACTTCTCAGGCCATACAATTATTAATCCTGTTGTGGTGATCTGTTCTTTTCGGTGTTTTGCCCATTGGCAGTTTGTCTCTAAATTCTGGGCCCAATTCTGCTCCACTGGTAGGGGAATAGAATTTGGTAGTCTCTCCTTCAGTTAGGATTTCCATGAAACTAGATGGCAAACCAGGAGGCTTACTAGCAAAATAAATCTTGTCTCAAATAAGCATAAAGCTAGGGGAAAGCCCCATTATTGAGCATGATACCATAATGCAACTCCACTTGGAATAGAATATCAAATTATTACTGATAATTTTACAAACAGATTCTAGGCTGGAAGGGTGGTATATGAGGAAAATGAATGACTAATAAAGGGATCTAGATCATGGGTGAGCTGAGTGCAAGCAGGCAATAAGGGTTTCTATGTGGCCAAATGTCAAGTTGCTTATATAAAAACTAGGATCTGTAAACCACAGTTGAAGCAAAGGGTGCCCCATCATATGAAACAGTGACTAAAAGTGTCAAGCAATAACTGGTGAGCAAGAGTCATGAATGCAGTCATGGATAAAAGCATTGTTGTGATTCCCAGATAGAAAAATAAAAGGGTGTCAAATGGAGAGGTTATATTTTCTTGATGCTTGGCACATGTGCTGCATATAGTGCAAAGGTGAAAAGATACTGATGAATTGAAATGCATTGAGTTGGAAGCCACTACTGTGAATAAAGATGTGGGAAACATGATGAGCATGGAGTGCAAGGAGCACAAAGTGCTTGGCTTAGCAAACCGTGTCAGGGCGAGGCCCCTAAGTGGGGACAAAATATTGGGAATACATTTGATAAGAAAAACTCCCTAGGCCAGCAGTCAAAGCATGTTATGATTCAGGTGACCAAGTTTATTAGACATAAAATTAAATTCTTTTCAATGAATTGTAGCTACTTCATTGGTTAATGGCACGGTGATTTATTGCATATTCCGTTATTCTGCCTTTGGTAGGTGCCTGTTGTTTTGTCTGGTGGGTGAAGACGTTGTTCTGCTCCCTGGCAGAAGGGAGCACAAGGAATTGCTTAAGCAAAATAACAAAACAATGTTACAGCAAGAAATGGTGCTGAAAAAAAAGGGGAAAATGAACTTGTACTCTTGTGTTACAGATTCAGTGGTTCTTTCCTTTGACTCCGTTGGACGTACAATAGGCTCAGGTACAACATTGCCTTCTTCTCTATCTCCCACCTCATGACAAGGCTTCTACTTAATTGGACATGGTAGCCATGTTGGGAGGCAGGACACTGAGTCAGACGTCTGTGGGAATCAACCATCTAGCCAAAGGGTCAATAGGTCCTTTCCTAAGTGCAGTGAGAGTTTTAAGAGCCTTAGTACGACACAAGGATTAACCTGCAGGACTCTTCCCTTACCCAGCAAGGAAACGATGTGGACAGGTATTGATGATGCAGTTTGTGCTTCTCTTCTCATGTGAAAGGCATTAAGGTGATGTCATCCACCAGCTGAAGAAAAACTGTTTCATGCTACTAGGATAGTTTCCCAGCTAAACAAACAGTTGAGTTATTTGGGGAAAGACATTAGGAATGCTTCCAGGAAGAAGGCATAAGAGTTGTAACTAAACCAATAGGGCTGGAAACTTTTTTTTTTTGGNTTTTTTTTTGGGTAGAGATTGACCAGCATTATCGAACCCCAGGGCAAATCCTTCCCAATCTCATTTCATTTGGAACCTAAGCACGACCTACAATTAAACTGAACCAGAAATCAAAAATTCTTTTGTGTTGGGGACACTTCACTAGATCAGTAACTCTCTATTTGGCTGTGTGTAATGTGCAAGGTGCAGCCAAGGCACACCACAGTGAGCAAGATACTTGATGAAATTCAGTTTACAGTGTGTATATAATGATATATGAAGTGCAAGGGAAGGGCTAAGAATTGCTCTTATAACTTTAAACCCTGTAACACTTAAAAGATGGGGATATTTATTACCTTTCACAAAAGACAAAACCTTCACTTNTTGATTACCTTTCACAAAAGACAAAACCTTCACTTGGATTTTTTTTATTTTGCTTGCCAGCCTTTCCTCTTAGGTTGGTAGGGAGAACATGCTGCCTTCCAACATAGCACCTGTCTTCTGCCCTCACAGTTTGAAAGAGAGCTTGCTGCCTGACACTAACATCAAAGCTTGAACACAAATCTGATTTACTAACCCGTGAACTAGTGGTAGTAACTTGCTTTGTTTAAAACACCTCTTCCTGCATCTCCTCTAAAACTTGTATCTGGAAACAGATCTATTCTTAGTGCATGATCTGATGTGGGAGTATCTCTAGGGTGCCAAATGGATATACTGTTGTGTATATGGGGGGGAGACACCCTCTATTAATTCTCTTACTAATTAATATGTCATATCTGCAGTGT